>JAASAY010000454.1:0-176902 GCA_014822085.1 Fusarium stilboides
TATTTTAATTGGTCTTATATCCTTGTCGTGACCTATTTTATGCCTTGTGCCGCTTAAAGAGATAACAGGACCAAGACTATGGCATACATTAGCCAAGTTACCACAATGACGGGTAATTGCCAACGACGCCTTCCCAAGCTACACCGTAACGAGATAGTGATGGGCGCCCTTCAAGGCCCTTCATCCTGGATTAGAGTTTAGAAATGGGGGGAGGCTGGCGACGGTTGCATATCTCGTCTCCACACGCTTGGGTCAACACCAGTCGGCTTGATTTGCGGGCCTAGAGCTAGTTCTTCAGGACCAACACGAATTCTTTCTTTCTCCGACCGTTCCAGGTCTAAACCAGAAAATGCTACTTTACTGCTGATCACCTGGACTTTACAGTGAGGCTCGCAGTGTCGCAGCCGCAGACCCCTCCGCCCGCAAATATGCTCGGCCGAGTTTGTTTCCGACTTCGAAATTCTTTAACGAACTCTCCGTGTTACATTCTACGGCGAGGGGAACCTGGACAGCCGTCCAACATGCCCGCGAAGATCATCTGTTACTGGGACATGCCAGTCAGATTCGCGAGCTATCAATAGCCCTGTTTGGCTGATCATACGATGTAACGGTTGCGATGCATTCATAAGTTTGGACTTTGGAGGGTTTACCCCGTACACAGCGCAGAAACGTCTATCTCACCGCCTCTGGTCAACATCCTATTGCTCGACGTTCTCGATCCTGTGAAAGACAACAAAATACGCCCGTGACGTCCCGAGCAGTGGTAAGGCTGGTCCAGGGCCCTGCGGGAATTTTACAAACACATCCGCTGCGCGCTAGTTGAGCAGGAGGGATGTTTTCAACGTATGACATGCGCTGAGAATGGCCTTGATACCTACGTAGGGACATTGGCGCAGTGCACGAGGGACTCTGATAAAGGAATCTTGCCCTATGTTAAAGTGCAGTAAGTGGCGCCGATACGTGTTCGATGCCGTGAGCTTTCAATCCCATTCCCTCATGTGGTTCGCAGATATTAACACAGTTGTAAATTTCCAACTGAGGGCGGTCTATTTCGGGTTCGCTTACGGCGACTTCGAGAAATGAGCAGATGTCTTGCACTCGGCCGTTGGAATGTCGTTAAAGACGCCTGATAGGTTCGCTCGCCTCTCTACTATGCATTGCCCGCCATATTCCTGTGTGGCTTGCTAACAGCAAATCCTTTCCATGAATGATCTACACCTGAAACCCTCAACCTCACGCACGGCATTTGAAAATACAGACATCATTTCCTGTCAACAAGCATGAAATACTCGGGACGCTTTGACCGACGTTGAAGTGATTTGCAGCGTTCTCTCCTTGGCCCTATGCATAACGCCGTAGATGTATTCTATGAAGTTGCTTCTTGTTCAGGAGGGCATCAACTACCAATGGAAGCTCACTAGTGCGAGAACCATGGTGCCAGTGGAACAAGCCTGGAGCGAATAGACTACAAGCCTCTTGTCACCGGGAGGAAACAGTCATTTCCCCGAAAACTGGTAAATTTATGTGGCTTTTGATAGCTTCCTTTTTGATCTTGAAGAAATGATCCAATCGCGAAATTGTCCAAGATTTACACTCAAGGCAGGAGCCATCCATGGGATGGTTGTTTACGGTAGGTCCAACAGAGATGTTGTAACCTTAGGCCACATCACGCCGTCATTAGGTCCCCTTTCATGCAAGCAGATTTTACCCCATACAAGCACACCAAATCAAGGAAATCGACAACAGAATCATATTCTTACCGCCATCAATTTCTTGTTGCTGACGCATCCAGGAGCGCATCAACACGATAGACAAGATATCCATCGGCCTTCAGATTCACCATGCCAAGCACAGACCATTTGATATGCATCGTACGTTTTACGTCAATCCCCTTGTATACACCAAACAAACACCGTGCGTTCCTTGTCGACTATCACGAAATAAGAAAACATTGCTTGCAGGGCCAGATCTGAAGCGCTTTTCCAGGTCGAGAAACACACTCGACATGCCTAGTCTACGTCAGTCGGCAGCCCTGCAGACTCCAGACTCTGGCTGTGGTCTGACCTGAGACCAGCTCAAAACAACGGTTGATTTAGCATTGGCTGCCACGTGCCACATGCCTACTCACGCCAATCGGAAGAGACCGTTGAACGGAGCCGGGCCAGATCACCGACAAGCCTGAGCTTCTTTCCCTTGAATCGTCTCAGATGTTACCCATCCCAAGCAAAATATTGGGAGGAAAGAGGAGAAAACGTGCAAATCACTTCGGTAGTTGATTGCCACTGGCTTGACGAGCGTTGCGATGATCATTGACATCGTCATTGCTTGAGAATTAGGACCAGTTGTTTTGCCCTGCTCGCTAAGCTATCGATTTGGAAGATTACCTGCTTACAACTCCTTTCGCTAAGGAATGGTTTATCACATCTATACGGGGATGCATTTGACGTTCATTCACTGACTCACCGTTACAGACGGCTACCAGAAGGGCCAGTGAGGCACGGACCAATGGTTTCTAAAACTGTGTCTCATTTCCGAGGCTAGGATAGAGATGGTATTGCGGACTCCCTGCTCTTTTGAGGAAGTTCGCGTACAGACCACCGTATGGGCCGGACTTTAGCTGTCAGCTGGAACTACTCGACCCTGAACCATGCTAATTAAGCACTACTCAGAATGTTTCCGCATCGATCTCGATCGTGTTGTTTATTCCTCAGAGGAGTGCGGAATATTTTACCATTGCAGTTCCGCTGTCATACCTCGGCCTGACCGGGTAATAAGTTACATCAGCGGGTTACGACATACGACCCCTATTTTGCTACTACCAAAGAAACCAGTTTAACAATTACTTGTTTCAGAAAAGCAAAAATCACCTTGTAGGTCTAATGTTAGTTCATCTATCTCTTGAAGTCCGGTCGGTTGACTAACATTACCAGGGATGGGGGTCCCAAATGGCCTTCCCTGAATGAGCATCAACGACTTGAAATATTGGAAATTTGTGACATCAGAATTTCACACAACAAGTTCGCAGACAGAAATCCTTACTGGGCGCCTTTTCAGGCTCAAGAAATCAATCTAAACGACCTCAAGAGATTCTGATCAAATGTTGAGCGCCGGACTGTCTTGGGCCACCCATGCGATGATATTCTCCACAAATAGTCGCGCCGACAGCACTTCAGGATCGACGTTCGCAGTAATTTCTCGGTGCTGTCTACATCCAACATGCCAAGTTGAAGCGATCCTCGTCATCCTATAAGGTCGTATTGCAAGCAATAAGATGCCTGCCCTTGTCGTTAGTTATCAGATGCCTGAATCGCGTCCACCCCAGTCGGTGTCACGGCAAGGATGGAGCTGAGCCACTAGCGGTCGTAACCGAACTGACAGGCGGGGGCAGTGTACTGGGTTTCGGTTCTTGAGACTGGGTCTCTTTTTACGGATGATCTTCCACTTGAAGATCATGTTCCTTACGCGAGGAATGAAGCGAGTGTGAATTGAGCTCGCAAACTAGGCCTTATTCCGACATGGCCTGGCAAGGCCAGAGTCATGGTTTTGCCCCAGGGGTACAGAGAGATCATTTTAGCAAGGGCTCTAAGCCATTCTGGAAAACTTGATGCATAACTGCCGGCTTTTACCAACAGCAGTTTCTCATGGCCGTTATCGGGCTGGGGTCTGTACACGACATTCCAGCTTCATGATGAAATATTCCCACGAAGTATAACTATTATTCCAGCCTTTAGCAATGCTACACAAATTTTGGATTATCGCTCCTACAATGGGAGCCTTTGAACGCCATGTTCCATGAAACTCGAACAGTGCAATCTTCTGGATCAAGAGATTTCAGTCATGGTGGTGATCTGTTAGAGATATGGCTACAGAGCACATCGGAGGATCGTGAGCACTTGCACAAGCATACTTTCGGGTATTGTTTGTGTGTTGCCGGAGCAAACCTAATACGGGAAGCAATTCATAACTGCCGTACTTCAACTGACGTACGTGCAATGGACTTGGTATCGGCAGTGCACATTGCATCAAGAAGTCGTTGAGCCTTACGGTTGAAACGCCACACGTGGTGCTCAAGAGTCGGCAATTGCTCCAATCGGTAACCTCGGAACGAGGTAGCATGCATTTCGTTTCATCTCCATTTAAGACCAGCCGGCCTCGTCCTGAACCACATAATGCGCCAGTACACCACAGCTCGAGTCAGGGACACGTCTAAGGCCACACTAAGGGTTGATCGCCGGAGCCCCATTTACATCATATTGGTACTTGAATAACGCACAAGCATGAAAAACGTCCGGCACCAATGCGGCAGAATGTTCGACGCTGGGACAAACCGAAGGAGCGGAGCGGACCGCAGGACAGATGTCACCAACCGCGATTCGTGCTATCAACAGATCGACCCTCTCGCAAAGGGGAGTTGCAGAACAGCGAGCACGGACTGATGTACTGTACTTCGACCCTTGAAGAACGTCTACGGTGTCACCGGCAGCTGCAGAGCGCTGGCGTGGGACCGGTGAAGACGCCGCGGTCAGGGCGGTTAATCATTATCATGCTCACGCTGGTCATCTGGTCGATGCTGACGATGGGTCCGTATTACCAATCCAAAGACTTGGCCTTGTCTGTCGACTACCTATCACCTCCAAATATGAATGAGGCTTCATTCATGAGATACTGGCAGCGCCTAGAAAGAAGTCAGAGCGAAGGCCTAGAGAACCGCATTCAATATTACAACGTTGAACCATCTCCTGTGGGAAGATGCAAGCCAGAAGTTGGATTTACATGAAATTCCTCGATACGATATACTCGCTCTTAGCGCGGCAGCGCATTGATTGACCCCTGTCATCTAGACTAGACCCATATTTTTAGTGTGGCAGGGCAGCCAGCTGCTGGTTGTTTGGCTCCGTTGAGATGGACAATCGGCCGAGTCCAGCTTCTCAGACAAGCCCCTGACACCTGTGGGGGCCCTGAACTCACGCCCTCTGGACTACCCTTGCGATTGCAAGCTCGTCTCGGTGGCGAGTCATGCCTCCGCCCTGTACCCGTCTGGTCCAGGATGATGATATCTCTACTAAAGCTTTGTTTCTTGAACGATATATCCGTACCCTTCGAGCCGTGGTGTGGTTTCAGCGTACTGCAGCCAACTGCAGAGGTGTGTCGTTGATGGCCTGCCAAGTCACTTAGACCATTCGTTGTCGACAAAGGGCTGATAAAACAAGCATGAAGCGGAAACATTTGAGTTTGCCAACGGCACCGCAGTAGCGCCAACGGCAAACTCAGTTGACAATTGCTTCTGCCATCCGACTCCTGCCGTTGGCTTGAGGCTGACGTCCTGCGGTAGACTCATGTATCAACGTTGGTTTTCCGGCTGTGTTTTTCCTGACAGTCTAAATGAGTACAGTGCCAGTCACGTCAGCTATCTCATTATTCAGGCACCCCCAAGCGAACAATCCGATAGTACCAGCCGTACGAGTCAAGAGATGCTCAATGACAGACGAGCTAGGGGAAGGAAGCAGTGATATCCCGTCACGGAAAAATTATATAATTTTGCAGAAAAAGGAAATCTGGGGGTACACAAGAATAAGCAAGTTCTCGGCATGCTCCTCGACCATGGTTGTGGGATCCCTTGCATCTAGGTATCACTATTCGGGAAAAGCTTGCTCGATATCTCACTTGTTTCTGAGCAATTCCCAGGAACTGGGTGACTGGTTATCTCGACATACGATTATTGCTTTCGATGCTTCCTGCTCTAGAGCGAAAGTGCTCTGGCATATGGCGCCATTGGACAGCTTGTGTCATGCGTCCTTTTCTCTCAACATCTCTAACTTGTTCGACAAAATCTCCACATGATGAAGGCAGGGTTTCGGATTTACATACCCAGCCCAGCAACCAGCACCAATTCTGCATGCTCTATCGCTCGACCTTTGTTAGATGGTTGCGTCTGGGACTAGGCAGTCTTCATCGACATGACCGGGTTTCAAGTATCAGCTGCATGCTGCTCCGCTGTTAGTTTCTCTCTCATACTGCAGCTCTTGGGTTTTCTTGGTTGTTCTGGCGGGCTTCCTCCCTTTTCCCACAAGATACGATATATGACAGTAGCTATGCATGCTCCCCAGGATCTCAGTAACTTGTCCCAGGACGTCACTCATGCATCTATAGCCCGGTGTGAGAATTTAAGAGAGAAGGAGAACAGAAACCAACAACGAGAGAGGAAAAAAGGAAGGGGTAAAAAGCAAGTCTGCCTTTCGCTCAGTGGCTAACCTATACCGGGGGGACGAGGCGCTTTTTCCCGCCCTCCACCACACGCCCGCCATGCCCTGGAGGTTGCAGCAATCCTTCCAACGTGCATGATATCCCAGCCGCGGATCTTCTCAGTAGAAGAAAGCACATTCTCTGCGTTACACTGCAGGGGACTAGGCAACACATGGTTAGTCTTGCGCTCGCCGTTGTATCGACGCCTATCACAATGCCCCCCGTCTACTGTATGACGTTCCGTCCGCCTCGCGATTTTCATATCCCCTGAGGATTCGCAGTCGGGGCAGTACAGAGTTAATCGTATCAATGTTTACCTCAACGTATGATGGAAATGTTCCTTACTAACCAGGCATTTCCTTGTTAACCAGGTATGTGCGCAGGCGGAACCGCGATACTATAGCCTTCACCAATAGTTGTCTACAAGACATCTTTGGTTGTCCTCGCAAACTGAATACGAAAGAGGAAGTTTGACTTTGATCCCACCCAACTTGCTTACTTTTTCTCTCATTTGCGGGGAATCGGAATATCAGGAGAGGAGTGGGTGACATATTCTCTTCGGCTACGTATTTATCCTAGTCGAAGGGCCAGTTACCTAGCACGGCTGAGCTGTCGATTTTGATATTACACAGGTAGCTTTTCTGAGTCACATCGCGAGCTCTCTAGTTCCTATGTTCAGCTGCCAATGATCCCAGCTGCATCCACCAAGCAACCGTCATAACCACAATTTTCCGCGTTTGACAGTTTGACTCGTCACCCATTCGCAACTTTTCCGGTTTTTCTGTCAACCCAGTTTTGCTTTTTCCCTCTTGACTATCGGCAGTTGGCGGCGAGAGCAGAGTTGACCAATCTAACAGTGAGTATAAGCAAACAATACCTTCAGCTGGGAACTACTGTACTTCCATTTCCGCTCAACCCGGACGGATGCTTCCACCAAAGCCAATGGCATGCCCTTCCAACTTTTGTTGGCTCGGGATTTCATAAGACGCATTTCGATATTCTGTTGGCCCCAAGTACAGACAAACTATTACTGATCTAGCTAAGCGAGATACCTGCCTGTCACCCTCACCCTCACCCTGCTATGCAACTTGCTCAGCCATCACACGCTCTTCGGATAAGGACCAACCCTATGCCTGGGTCAAACTACTCCTGAGACATGTCTTGTGCGTATCCAACCCGTTGGGAGTGAAACATGGGTAAGCTGAACGGCTTTCCTCCATTACGCAAACAGCATCGATAAAGGGCAATGAAACAAATCTATCCCAAAGAAGAATGCTGTTCCTCTTTCTGGTAATGGCATGTGGTTATCTCGTGACATCTGAATCAGAATCATGACCACATAAATGACCCTTGGCTTGAAAGTCTCTCCGCCTCTTCTCTCCCTGCTTTCAACAACATGGGTCCTAGTAGAGAAACCTTGAAGATCCGCACGGCAGGTAGAGTTCATGGCCCTGGTCCCCTGTAACCCTTCTCTACGATGCGGCACAGACGTAGATCTCATCGTTACAGCGCGAGATAGGCATGCTTTGAGACATGGCTTCACGGGGGTGCAGAATCGTACGACGCACCATCACTCGTGACGATTCTTTATCTGAAGAGTGATTGGGGTTGAGCCGTGGTAGGTAGCAGCAATACCATCACACTGCATGCATGCGTCTAGGGGAAGCAGCCGGGGGTCCTGGTCACAGTAGTATCTAAACTTTCGTCCAAATTTATTGTCATTCACACGACATTGCTAGACGTCCTAGAGGCATCAGACGTCGTATCGAATTCCCTTACATGAACTCTGTAATAATATTATCTAGCTACCCGATACCTTCTCATTTCCGTTTAGGTTGAGCAATTCCATCTTTGGGACACAAGTGTTGAAGACCAAGTGCCTTATCCATGCTTCTATTCGGTGTAGCTTATGCTCGATTCTGTTTTACTCAAGGGCCGGCGCCGTTAACTGTCAACTCTTCCAATTTCTCCTTGAGCTCATGGTCCGGCTTCAGCGAGCCATTTGTTTCAATTACGCCGTTGACTGGCTCGGCGGGCGTCTCTCCGCTCGTCAGACCCTTTCTGATGGCAAGAACGCTGTCGACAATGACGGCATCAATACCTTGCTTTACTTGACGCTATAAGATTGTTAGTCACTGTGATTCTTCTCGAGGTTTAATGGGTTAAGCTTACCTGAACCATGATGGGGTCGTTGTTTAGTACACCATAGCTGAAGCATACAATTCCGTTCTCCTTTACAATCTTGATCAGACGAGGACTGTTGATGAAAGGTTCTGCGGCGGCAACGATTCCTAGCAAGTTCCAGCGACTCGCGAAGCGAATGGCTTCTTGGAGGGATGAAGCGCGAATATCGCAGACATCGCAGCAACCTGCATCTGTCAAGAAGAGGATGGGGATGGAAGGCTGCTTGTAGCTCAGGCACAAACAAATGTCGGGGTTGAAAGAGCTGAAGATGATGTGGCGTTCTCCAGCAAGGTCGTAGACCTTGGAGAGGACGGTGTCACAGAAGGAGTTGAGCTCAACTGCATATGTGTCCATCTCGTGCTCCTCGCTCTCGTGCAGCATAGGGTACTTCATCTCAATGTTGAAGCCGATATGCTCGGGGAGCTTTCTGAAGAGGTCTTCCAGAGTAGCAAAGGGAGCCTGGATGAAGTTGCCTCTCGTGTTACCCTTGAAGCCCTTGTCCTTGAAGTCTTTGGTGTGCTTCATGCGTTCGTCTAGCTCGTCAGCTCCGGTGCCGGCAAATCCCATAGATTGCGAGCGCTTCGGTGCCAGACTGTTGCTACGCGCCCGGAAACTACCTGACTCGCCCTCTGGCATAGGTTTCTTAGCTGGGTGTGGTTTGGGTCCTCGACGATTGTCGGAATTGATGTGCAAGAACTGTTCCAAAGTCAAAGTATGGACAGGAGCATCAATACCCGTCTCGCTGACCAGGAAATCGTGGTAGATAACCGGAACGTGGTCCTTGGTCAGTTGAACATCAAATTCAACATACTGAGCACCAAGATTGGCTGCTGCAATGAACGACGGCAGGGTGTTCTCTCCAAGTTGAAGAGACTTGTTAGTCGTCAGGTTCTTGCCGAGTCCTCGATGGCCGATCAGCATGGTTGATGACATCTTCTTCCAATATGTCTGTCTTGAGGTGACCTCCATGTTGGGGTGGTGGAAAGGGGTAATGACCAAGAAGTTGAAGTTGACAGTGCCAATGACATCAAAGTTGCTTGACATGATGGGCACACAAACGTCTCCCTGAAGATTCATGCGTCGGGAACCCAGTGTTGGCTTCACGGAAGACAAAAGTGCCACGGCGCGTCCAACCTTGTTCTTGTCGTTGCCTGAGTATGTTGGAACAATATCGAAGAGGAGCTTCACCTTAGCCGCATCCTTCGTCGTGAAAACAACAGGTTCTGTGGCGATATTGTCATGCACTGGGAGATCAATAATGGTCGGTTCGCCCTGAGCTCCAGTAGCAGAGACAACGATGGATAAAGCAGTGTCGAGCTGCGTGTTGTGAGCTTCAGTAAGTGGAACGCGATCCAGGCTGACTGGCTCGACGTTCTTGCGCATGTCCATTGATCCAAGACTGACAAGGACAAGACTCTCATTGGTCAAGTATCGATGACCAAAACTCTTGATGGCATCAGGAGGGCGTGACACAGTGGTAGTTCCGTTAGAACGACGCTCATCGATGGATGACATGTCCGAAGGAGTTGGTTGCAGTGTATCAACGGGCCTGATTGGCGGCGACTCAGTCTCGACTGCATCGGTTTCAAGAAGTCGTGCAATATCCATATGACCTCTCAAGGCTGCGTGCTCCCTCGCTGTCCAGCCGGATGAGTCTAGACGAGTGGGATCCGCTCCAGCCTCAACCAGAAGCTCGGCCACATTGAACTTGCCATCCACCGCAGCGACATGAAGAGGAGTCCATGCGTAGGTACCCTCTGTGGCTTCGAGATCCGCATGCTGAAGTTGAGTTCCCTTCAAAATGATTCTGGCGCACTCATCGTGACCAAATCGGGCTGCAACATGAAGAGCGGTCTCGCCAGTCTTGTCCTTCCAGTTAATGTCGACGCCAGCATCGATCAAAAGCTGCACGATGACACTGTAGTTGGACTTTGTAGCAATGGCCAGCACAGCGCCAGATTTAGCAATTGACTTTCGGATGTCGGCCTTGAATTCACTGCTTCCCTCCCAGTTTTCGCCCTGTAAGAGGGCTTGAGTGGTCAATGGATGACCTCCAACAACACTGAGATGCAGAGGCGCGTAGCCATCGTTATCCTGCCACTCAGGCGTGTCAATTCCATCTTTTACATGGAATTGATTCCAATCTTGCATCTTCTTCATGATGATTTGGCACACAACTACAAACCCAAACTGAGCTGCATAGTGGAGCGGCATGCGTCCAAAGGAATCGCGACTCTTTAGTGCCACCCGTTGCTCCGGGAGTAGCTGATCAAGCAGGTAAATGAAGAGTTGAACAACCTCATCATCTTTACCCAAGAGGTTAGACTCGTTCTTGTTTAGAGTTTTAGCGGCTTTTGACGCTGATATGCCAGGCTGAAGATGCTTGTTGCTGAATTGCGAACCCGCAGGCACGGGGTGAAAACTTGAGTCTTCCTCTCCGTTGCTGGATTTTGTGCGCCCAATATGAATAACCAGACGATGAATACAGTTGCGACCGTTTATATCATCTGGTTCTTCAAGACCCCTGAGATTTGGGAGAAGAAAAGCGATGCAGGTTTTCGACCGGGCAGATATAGATCGTTGGAGGAGACTCAACAGAAGCGGTTGAGCGCCATCTTCGATGACATTGCTCTCCTTGAGACCAGTCTCAAGTGCAGAAACATTATCGTTTCGCACAGCCTGGTCAAGCGCATCAAGCTGAGCTTGGGGTAAGCTTAGCATACCCTTGGCTGAAGCCCGACCTAGAGAACGGGTCGAATGCTCAGACATTGTGTCATCAAAGGTTTGAGCCTCGGACAACACAGACATCCACTTGTTGATATCAGTAAGAAGTCTCGCTGTGTTTGCTTCCTTTGCGAAAGGCTTGGGGTCAACCTTTGTCGATATGTAGGGCTGCTGAGTGACAAGGTCTGGGACCTTCTTATCAAGCTTCTTTGTGATCTTGACAAAACCCCTGCGGTTAATCTCACCAAACCATTGCAGATTGCGAAACTGACTTCTCAGCTCAAGCAGAGCACCCATAACTTCTTCCACTTCATCCTGATCCATCGTAGCGACAACATCGGGGGTGCGTCCATAGCGGTTGTAGAGGAGGTTCAGACGGCGGCAAAACTCGGCGAGTTTCTTGTTGTAAAAGAAATCGACATCTTCGAGGTTTCGATCAAGCGCGAAAAAGAATTCTGCGTAGGGAGTTAGGGGAGAGGCTCAGTGTATCGACACTGGAGTCGTCAAATCCGCCCACCTGCAGTATCCACCTTTTCTCCATTCTTTGCTTTCTCTGCCGCGGCTTTCACAAGCTTCTTGAGGCCCTTATAGTTGATGTACGAGGCCGCCCACTCGGGGACCTGGTTGCGCGGTAAACTGGGGGAAACAGTGAGTCGGTTGCGCTGATCAGGGCAGAGATTATCTTGAGTACTCACTTTCTACCAAACTTCATGCTGTGTAGATCTCTACAGATGATTTTCTGTTCGAGATCTGTCTGCGCAATGAAGTAGGAGGGAAAATTGAGAAAGGATGCGACCGTTGTGCGGAAAAGTACCTGGGAAGGTCTAATGAGCCCGAGAGCTTGGAGGAGCTCAGCTCACCGCGTTGCGCCCCTTGAGCAATTTATAGTGTAATAGAGGAAGCTTTTAGCCGCGGCGCACAAGCACAATCACAATCGCAACAAAGCTTGCCAATTGATAAAGGTTTTGCTGATAAAGCTTTGCTCGCAAAGGAGAGTGACGTCAAGCTTCTTTTGTGCGCGATCAAGAGTAACCTGTAGCTTGAACAAGAGGCGGTAGAGCTGGTGACGTATAACTCATCGGTATGCGAGCGCGACGATTCTCACGAAGCGATGTATGACAAAGATGATGGAGGAGAGAAGAGAGGGAGAAAGAAAGAAGAAGAGGACCACGATAAGAAGATATGTACAGTACGTAATGGAAGAGACGGGATCCAGTTCCAAAGAACAGATTTTACAGTACTAAATAAGCCCAGCACCAGCAAAACAAAAGCAGACTCTGAGCTGGAGCTGGGCCGAAACAATGGAACAAGTCGTGGATCCTTTGGATGAACTTGATGTGATGCGATGGATCCCATGTGGGGAAGAAAGTACCCAAGACACTGGGCTTTTCGCACTGACGATTTGGGGTAAATCGCTGGAAGCAAGGACCCCTAGACGGAGCTTGCTGGAGTCGAGCCCGCCAATCCAATTGGCCCCGTGGACCCTGCCCGCCTCGTGACTGGACGGCACGATTCAGGGCGCACCCACCAAAAGGTTGCATCGTGACCCTGGAAAACCTGTCAGATCACGGCACTGCGAGTTTCGATACAGTGTTAGTTGACGACGGGACTTACTATAGAAACAGTTGGCGAGAGTCTGACTGAGACAGACCGCCAGAACTCAAGGTACCTAGCTACCTATGCACTATGCACTCCTCCTCTACTCATGACCAGGGGTTAACCCACGATGACGACCTCCAACGCTTAGTGGCGGCGCCCTTTGGCTGCACGCGGATTAGCATTATCAAACTCCAAAAGGTACCGAGGTTATGCTCACGATAAGGTGGCCAGTTCTGATACGTGTATAGAAAACTCTTATTCGTGTGTGTACGCTGCGTCTAAGTGATAGCATCTAAATAAATTTGTAGTAAAAGCAAAGTATGCATGCATGCATGTAAGTGAAACACTATGTTTACATCCAATGCGGCTCAACGCCATTCAGTCCAGTTCCGCGTCAATCTGTTGACGTCTGTTTTCCCATCACCATCGTAATAATCACGCCCACTGAGTCTGCTCCCAATATGCCGATCGCTGTTCTGGCACAGGCCATGTAGATAACCTCCTTGGCCTCGCCATCATTTGCCCATATTCTTGAGCTATCGGCTCAGGCGTCTTTGCCCTTGAGGGCGAGGGCACATCTGCGGACGACTTCTCTGATTGCTCTTCCCCTACCACCCGTCTTAACTTCTTCATTTTATCAGCAACGCTAGAAGTGGCGTCAACATCACCTCGGAAAGCCCTGCACTCTGCAAGAGTTCGTTCCACCTTCCTTGAAGGAGGGAGTTGCGTCAAAACGCCCAGGATCTCCCCGTTCAACTCCATTGCCTGTTCCGCCGCAGTATTTCCAATATGCAATGCCATTGACCGACGGAACTGCGGAGAAAAATCGGGATAGAGCAATTTACTCTCAATGGATTTTGTCGTATTTCCAACAAAAGCTTGTTCTTTCCAGAGAGCCTCAATCTGAAGCAGTCTGCTTTTTGAGGAGCTGACGAGGTCAAAGGCCAAATCCTGAGTCTTGGTGCTTGAGTCTTCCAGCCTGAGGTGAGAGATTGAGTCTGCCATTGCTAGACCACTCAAAAATCGTTGGAATCCCCTACTAGATATGGACAGATTGTCAAGGGCTGGCTTGGACACCGTATCACTGGAGCCCCGCAGCCCAGCTAGGTCGAGAAGAACATGTATTCGACTGATGAGATAGGATGCGTCCTGATCCTGGCTGAGTATCAATGAAGGCCACACTGATGGATAATTCGAGAATCCCTGGATAAGACGCACGGCGGCCTTCCAGTCAAGAGCCACGATGCACTCATCAAACAACTGCCTGATCACCTCCGTGCCGAGAACAACCTTGGCTTTCATGCATGTCACGAAAAAATTGGCTGCCTGGTCAAAGAGCTTGAAGCGAAGAAGCCCCTCGATAACAGACTCGACGAGAGCCCTATCCAGTGACGCATGCTTCCAAACCCAATCACCCGTCTGAGTCCATGTCTTGATCTTATTACGTTTGCCTTTGTCCCTTTTTTCGGTCTTCTCATCGACTGGCCTGCGCTTCGTCTTGGCCCCTGTCTCGGCATCGAGGCCAGTCAGACATGCAAGAGCGCGGAGGAATCTTCCGTGGTTTCCTGAGTTTTTGTAATGATTCAGAATTGCCACAAACGTGGATGGTGTTGGCTGGAGTCGTCGGTAATAGTAGAAAGAGTTGACCACTGGCTCTGACAGGTTCTTGAGACCATGCTTATCAAAAGCAACGATCAAGGTGTTGTATGTATGCATATCAGCCGAGTAGGCGGATACAAGCAAATTGTAGCAGACCCTGCCAACCTTTTCCTTGAGGCTTAGGTCGGTCAAGTCAATGGTCTGACGAAGGTGTTGGTTCAGATTGCACCGGTTCATTCTCATCCTATCAGGATCAGCCAACCCCCAAAGGTAGTTGGAATGTTTGTTGTTCGCAAGATCGAGGGCCTCGTTGAAGCTAGGGCATGGAGATTTTGACTTGTCATGAGCTTCGGCTCGTTCGAGAAGTTGCTTAACAAGGTGGACAACCGTGCGCTCGTCATTGTGATGCTGGTTGGCTTTCATTGGGCCTCGATGAGGAAGTGTTTGGTCATTCTCCTCACACATGATGGCCTGCTCAAGGCGTTCGTAGTTCGTTCTCCTTAAAACATCCATTGTCGCTTTGTCGGGGCATTCGTAATGGTCGGCCTGCAGTCGCTTAAGAAATTCGGAAACTCGGATGGTGACAGGTTTGTCAATCTCCTTCATGTAAGGTCGGTTCGTGTGGATGTCCTTGAGAGCCTTCCATAGATGGTCCATTTGGCCAAGAGTTAACTCATCCGGGACGGGATCGATAGCGGCTGCGGCTTGATGCTTTTCTCGGAGAAGTTGCAAGTGGGCCAATTCACGGCGCGTCTCCTCCAATTGTCGATCCAATTCCTGTCTTCGGTCCTCCTTTCGTACGGCATCGACAACGGCGGCAGTCGCAAATACGGAGCTGTAGCATGCAGTAAAGATCTCGGCAAAGGTGACCTTCCGTGGTCGAGCCGCGGTTGTCACTCGTCGGCCAATATTGCTCACAACGGTTTCGCAGGCGCCACATCCGCAGCGATGAGCCTGGCCGGCTCTCGACCATAGAGTCTGCATTTTTGGTGGTGATCTGGCGTTCAGAACATTGCCATGGAGCGATTGAGTGTCGATGTTGACGACAATGGCTCAATTGAGGTGTTTCATGGAGCCATCAGGAAGCAAGAAATTGGCCAGTCACAAGTGGTTCGATTATCCAAGTCACGTGCAGCTTGTCCTCCCGGTTGACCGTGGTGCATCTGGGCTGCTAACTATCCCCACACCCCACCACAGTTTACTGGGAACGCAGACAGCTTTTGAGCCCCGCCAACTGTATTCTTGAAAGCAAAGCTACCAGAGTCTGCAAATACTGTACTCTTGCCCAAGTCTCAAGTATTTACGTGCTCAGTTATTGTTCACATATATCATCATGTTTGCTCTGTATTTAACAGCTGACTTGCAAGGGTATGTGCTAAACAACTTCCCTGCCGATGCGAGCTGTACTGACGTGAGGGGCAATATCCATATGACAGGGTCACCAACTTGCGCCCTGATGATACTCAAGACAACCCTTTTTGGTACATGTTCAAGGTCCAGTGTACCTCTTGTCGAGAGACTCATTCGAACTATGTCGGAGTCAACCGTTTCGTACGTATTGGTTTGTCTGTTTAATTGGATAAGTACTGACCTCATCCCTTAGGAGACCAATGAGATGAGTGGAAGCCGAGGAGAGGCCAACTTCGTCTGGAAGTGTAAAAACTGCAAGGTAGGTGTTTAAGCATAATGAAAGTTTCCTCTCGCTAATACGTTGCTTAAGCGAGAGTCATCCGCGTCTATCAAGACTGGACCTGCACCTTACGAGCAAACTGAGCCAGCCAAGCCACAAAAGATTCTCGAGTTTGACTGTCGAGGTCTTGAGTTCACTGAGTTCAAGGCAGAGGTATGTGAACTATTCATTAATTGCCTTGTTCAATATACTGACACGCTATCAGGGCGAATGGCTCGCTGAGGGTTTTGAGACGGGAACCAAGTTCACAGGCATCGAGTTGGAGGAGGGCGAATGGTTCGAGTACGATGAGAAGTCCAATGAGGAAGTCAGCATCAACGATATTAAGTGGGAAGTTCGCCGTTCGTAAGGCTATGTATAGTTTGGGGCTGAGTTGGCGTTGTGGTTGAACTGAATGGATGCTTTTGGGTCCTACCGAGCGAGCGGGTGAACAAGTTGTGGTTAGGAGTAAGAGGGCTATGCATGAAAATTATATGAGCTTGGATGATAGAGAAAAGAGATATACTGATGAGACACAGCAAGTTTATGTCGATATGTGAGAGGTGTAAGTTATTCCTTGGCCTGTCAGTCGTGAAGTTGCGAATGGAAGTGGAATTGGCCAATCATATCGTCTCCACATATCTAATCAGACCCACCTTCCATATTGGACTGACGTCCGTGTCCGTAAAGGTTCCAAACTCGAGCAACTTTGAGCCTCAATCTCAATAGATCATTTCCAACAAATCAGACGTCAACCTCCATCTTCTGCCAGAATGGCACTCTCGGAGCTTCCAGGGACGATCGACTTCCTTACTGATGCAGCGCATCTCCTACGCACGACAGCTCCCGAAACCTCTTCTCACCTCATGAGCCATCGAGGCCAACTTCTTCAGCAATATGGGATCGCCTTATCCGACGTTCAACGACAGCATTCATGCGGAGCCTGTGGACTTATCATGATCCCAGGCCAAGAAGCCACGCTGAAAATGGACGCCCGGAAGAGTATTCGGAGGAAGACTAAGGGCGCAAAGTCAGGCGGTAGCTCGACCCCCAAACCCCCTTCAGAGACTGAAGGACCTACCAAGATTTTCCACTGCAACAACTGCCAACGAGACACCAAGATCTCTCTTCCAGCTCCAGGACCTGCTGTCAGACGTAAGGCTGCCGTGCAGTCCAAGGCCAAAAAGGCTTCCGCTCCTATTGAGGCGCCCAAACAAACTTCGAATGCCAGCAGCAAGAAACGAGCCAAAAACCGAAAAGTTGGTCTTCAAGCCTTGCTTTCAGGACAGAAGCAACAAGCAACGAACCCACTTAGTCTTTCTCATTTTATGAAGTGAGATCGACACAAAGCTTCGAGCTTACCTAAATACTGTAAGGTTTTACATACATGCCTGATTCTCTGCCTCTGTCCTATGTACAATGGATAATGACAGGCCAGTGGTCGGATGAATCTAGGCCCGCCAGCGCAGGTTGAGTCATCTCAGGCCGCTTTGCGCTGCGTCCCGAACATTCTAGCGCATGCCCCATGACATAACTGACCTAACGCGGGTGGCTCAGTTGCCCCTCCAAAAATTTCCTGACCCCTCCATCGGCAACCACCAAACGACAATTTTCACGATTCGATGCAAGCAAATAAAAGATTAAAAATGACTACCGACGACACGAACAAGCAAACTCCTCAGGAGTTCTTCGAGAGCATCGGTGACAAGGTCAAGAACTTTGCGCCTGCTGCTGCCGACACCGAAGATGCCGACGACGAGCGCGCTGTTGAAGAGATTGAGTCTCTTTGCATGAACTGCGGCAAGAATGTGAGCCGAAAATTACCTGCGCAAGGCGCATAAACAAAACACTAACAGACATGTGCAGGGCGTCACCCGGCTTCTTCTCACTGCGATCCCCTACTTCCGCGAAGTCGTTATCATGTCCTTCTCCTGCGAGCACTGCAACACCCAGAACAACGAGATTCAGGCGGCCGGGACCGTCCAGCCCAAGGGAACCCACTACGAGCTGCGCTTGACAAACCTCGCCGACTTTTCGCGACAGGTTGTCAAGTCTGATACTTCCACCGTAAAGTTTATCGAGCTGGATCTCGAGATTCCCGCTGGTCGTGGCCAGCTGACAAATGTCGAGGGTCTCTTGTCTACTGTCATTGATGACCTTGAGTTGGGACAAGAAGCGCGAAAGGAGCAGGCTCCCGAAGTATACGTCAAGATTGCCGAGATCATCGCCAAGGGTCGTGCCATGTTGCTGGGCGACTCGTTCCCCTTCCGCCTGTGGGTTGATGATCCTGCCGGAAACTCCTTCATTGCCCCCGATCTCAAGGACGGTGTCGGCAAGTGGGAGAAGCATGAGTATGCTCGAACCGCTGAACAGAATGCCGCTCTTGGTCTTTCCGACTCTGACGCCAACACCCAACAAGCGTCAAACCCTGGCTTGACTGCTGATGGTGAAATCATTCCCAACGAGGTTTACAGCTTCCCCGCGACATGCCCTGGCTGCATGCACCCTTGCACCACACACATGAAGATGGTCGATATTCCCCACTTCAAGCAGGTTGTCCTCATGTCTACTGTGTGCGACGACTGCGGCTACCGCTCCAACGATGTCAAGACTGGTGGTGAGATTCCTGAGAAGGGTGAGAAGATCATCCTCGATGTCAAGGATAGCACCGATCTGGCTCGTGACATCCTCAAGAGCGAGACTTGTGGTCTTGAGTGCCCTGAGCTCAAGCTCCAGGTTAACCCTGGTACACTTGGCGGCCGTTTCACCACTGTTGAGGGTCTCCTGACTCAGGTCCGCGGCGACCTCCACTCTCAGATCTTTGAGGCCGATGGTGCGGGCCAGGGTGGTGACTCTCTCGCCAGCGAGGAGAAGTCTCAGTGGAACGCATTCTTTGACGGTCTCGATGCCGCCATCCGAGGCGAGAGGCCCTTCACAATCATCCTCACTGATCCCTTCGCGAGCAGTTATGTTCAGCCTCTTGTTGACCCACCAACCCCTGACCCCAAGATTCACCGTGAGAACTATACCCGCACAGATGAGGAAGAGGAGGAGCTTGGTCTCAAGGACATGAAGCTTGAGAACTACGGAGAGAAGGAGGAGGATAAGAAGGATGTTGAGGAGAAGGAGGCCGAGGCTGCCGGTGAGAGGTAGCACCAGATATAACTCCTCTTTCCTGTTTTCGAGTTTAAAAGTTAAGCCTATAGATGAAGCAATGATTACAAAGTTTATGATCCCATGAATCCTGCATTTCGCAAGCATTCCGTCCTAGTTCTTCGTAATACATGTGTGATTTACGTGCTATAGACGGGATCTCCTTCATCTACTTGATCGGACAAGGTCTCCGTGCCTAATTTAAGTGTTTCCTAGGCATTGCTGCTTGCTGTATTAGATATGGTTACGGGGGCAAGACTCTGGATGTTAATAAGAAATTTGTGAAAATACTCGTGGATATTGTACTTTATGTATTTATTACACATGCTTAATCCTATATAAACTCAAGGTCGCGGTAAGAAATGTAAGTCTCTTCATGCCGCCACATTCGACTTATTCCTCTTGAAACCAAACATCTGGATAATCTCGGTCCAGAAACCGACTGGAACCTCCTCGAAAGCAGCCTCATAAGCATCAATCTGGGGTCTTTCCCATACAAGATCAGCCTCGGACGCCTTGATGAACTTGGTCTTCTTGGTGAACTTCCAGCCAAAGAAAGTGAGGGGCGCGAGAATCAACATGGTGTAGTAGGTAAAGAAGCCGTCAGGAGTAAAGTTTCCTGGTAGGAAAGTGGTGTATCCGTAGCAGAAGACGACGCAAATCAGGAAAGCGGCCGAGATCCAGGCGCTGTAGGGCTGGAACCAGCCACAGTAGGGCAAGGTCTTGCGGTCGACGCCCTGGGCCTTGCAGGCTCGGTAGAAGAAGATGTATGTAATGGAGATGACGATGTGGTCGATGATCTGAGCGGCGGTGATGATGTTGGTAAGCCAGGTGAGGACAACGGCTGAGTCGTTTGAGACAGCGAGGAAAGCAAGGAAGGGGAAGAGCATGACGATTCCGAGACAGTAGACGGGCAGACCGAAAGATGTGCATTTGAGTAGGAATCTGGGAGCTTGGCCTTCAAGAGCCAGACCGTAGAGAGATCGAGTGCCGTAGTAAGTCAGAGCGTTACCAGCGGAGAAGATACTCGAGACGAGAAGACCATTGACGATGTGAGGCAGGACTCCAATACCAAGGTTACCCATGGCAATGACATAAGGGGAGGCAGCACCAGTTCCAGCACCGTCACCTCCGCCGGTGACACTAACAAGGGTAGGATCATTGTAAGGAAGAATGATACCAACGCAGAGAGACGAGAGGATGAAGAAGATGCCGAATCGGATGTAAGTGGTCTTGAAAGCGTTCTTGATGTAGACACGAGGCAGCTTGGCCTCACCAGCAATCATAGAGACGTATTCAGGACCAACACAGGTGAAGGCAGCGATCCAGAGAGACCCCAAGAAGCCTTCAAATCGCCCTAGATCGCCTGTCGTGATGTGTTCTGCAAAAGAGCCCGGGTTTTTCCAGTATCGGAAGCCGTATGCGTCCTTCTGGGGGTTGCCGCCGACCATGGTGATGAAGGTGAAGAAGAAGACGATAAAGAAAAGGATGACTTTTCCGATCGAGAGCCAGAATTCAGCTTCGCCGAACCATTTGACAGCACCGACGTTGATGAGACTGTGAAGACAGGCTTGTTAGTATTTCTGTCAACGAATAATAGTAGGATTTTATAGCCTCGACTCACCCATAGAGCACAATACAAATCGCAACGACAGCCGCAACAGGTATGTCATCTCTCCAAAACTTGAGCACAAGATTCAACGCCGAGATTTCAAAGGGAACGAGGAGAGCTTCATAGAGGAAAAAGTTCCAGCCGACCATAAATCCAAAGGACTCGTCAACCCAATGACCAGCCATTCTGATAAATGCACCAGAGACAGGGTGATAGACAGCCATCTCAGCCATACAGTTATTGACAAGACCAACCATGCAAGAGTACAGGGTGTAAGCCAAGAAGAGACTCGCGGGACCGCCATGAGCAAGACCCGTGCCGATGGAGACAAAGACAGCGGTTCCGACTGAACCACCGATGGCAATGAGCTGAATCTGACGGTTTCCAAGCTTACGATGGAGTTGTGAGGTGTGTGTTACAGTACCCTGGACCAGGCTGCCGTTACCGGACTGTGTTCTCTCGATTTTATAGTCTGGGAGACTCGACGCTTCGCCGTGGTTCTTTTCATCGTGGGAAGCCATGATGATGAAGAAGGGGGTGGTTGAATGTTTCGTTTGAAAAATCCAATAAAGAAAGGGAGGAATGGAAGAATAAGAGGTAGAGTAGAGGGTATAGGGGAAGGGTGTTGGGGAGAGGTGAGGTGAAGAACTCGGCCAAAGACAAAGAGATGGACCTGGGATTCACATGAGTTTATATACGCTCATCACTTCCTCTTCCTCCCTTATCTCTCACCCATACAACCCAACTCTACACTCGCCGTAGCCCCGGACTTCCCTTAGCGCCAACATTATCTTGTCTATATCGCTCAGCCCCAAGGATATCAAGTTGGAATAGCGAATAGTTCGTCAGATGGTGCCCACCCCCGCAGTCTAGAGCATGCATCATCCCCGCATCCTCCACATTTACCCCAGGTTCAGGAGTCAACGCTTTCGGACGATGGGCAGTTTGCCCTAGGTTTCGTTAAGGTTGACAGCCTCCCTACTTCCCACGGTGGAGGCTCCAGAGAGCTTAGAATATGGAGAAACATAGATGATCTTGTAATTCAACGTTGTTCATCTCGAGGTTTTCACAGCTATCGTATGATTTGGCTTATCTTCCTCCCCAGTTAACATACGTTTCCGCACTTGCAATCCACAACAAGACTGTGGATACATAGGAACGTCATAGTCTACGAATCCTACGTTTTCTACCAATACAAGACACGAAAAACGATAGGACTAGTCTCAAAGAAGCCAATTCACCCGGTTAAACCAACATGGCCATTGCCAAGTTGTGGTTATTCGCGCAAACTCCACCGGGATCACAGCCGAGTCTCACCCGTAGCGGGAACTCACCCTACAAATGGCAAGAGAGAAGAGAGACACAATCTTGTGCCTTTATCTTTGAAGCTGGGTTCATAGACAAGGGGCAAGACTGAGTCTTGCGGCCGTTTTTCATACCAGTTCTAACGGTGTAACGTGAAGAACGATAGATATCTAACGGTTCCCGTTTCGATGGAATCGCTTTGAATAACTCCGTGTTGTCCCTCCAAACTGTCCCCGCGTTTCTCCAACACCACAACCAAAGTTTACAGAAACTTGTGTGTTTGGAACAAAGATGGCAAATTCAAAGAAACCAACCCTCCATCTCAAAAGGGGCGTTCCTCCAATTTCAATAGCTCCGAGTCCTCCAGGGAGTCTCGGCTTCGGTAGCACAATGAAGCAAACTTACATGGATCGGCTGGTATCTGTATCCGAAACTTACCAGATATCGACAAGATTTCCCCAACATGCTCGCTTACTCCAACCGCAATGGCATGTTCGCAGGATATAGTGGTTAGCTTACCCGAACCCGCCATCGGGTTCTCTAACCGACCGGGTTCCTATCCCGAGACTCGGATGACGACAACGAAACTCTCGGGTTTGCTTTATTGTATAAAGATTTGGGGGGCCCCAAGCTCTCGGGAGCTCGGGTTCAGTCAACGAGGGACCATGCGTTCGTTGCGTTGCGTTTCTTGCTACGGGAACGACCTCCAGATATACGCCATTCCTCCAAGGGGAAGCTCTTTGCAAGTCTTGCATGAGTTGTTCAAGGTGAGCGGGATGTGAAGCTATCGACACGATACACCGACAAGAGCGGGTGTCATGGGAACAATGAAGCAGTCTTGTCTTGAATGAAGGGGCAGAGAATGTCAGATGAGCAGAATACAGGATAAGAATCTGATAACACACTTCTTTCACCGCTCCCAATTTTCAAAAACACTGAGACTTTGAGATATGAAATACTTACAAGAGAATCACGACATCTACATCACCGTTTACGCATGAATGCTGTACTTGTGTATCAAGTTACATTCCTATCGAACCGAACGATAACACATTGTGATAATGCAAGAGAAGAGGAGACTCGCATGCCTATGCACGGAATAAGATGTCCGGAAAAGTGTCAGATGGGTCAACAGGATGGAAAGAGTCTGGAAACCTTGATAAGACTCCAGGCCAGGCACAGGCACAGGATGTCACGTCCGACTTTTGAATTCCCGTAGCGCCCGTAGCTCCAGATCAAATCTGGGGCAGGTCAATGGGTCTACAAGGGGTCAAGATTAGCATTGGTCGACAATCCAATAGTCATGTCAACGCCTGACATGATACCCCACGATACACTACGGTATTCACGGTCTTTTTACCGACCAGCCTCCGGAATAGGATATGCAAGAATCGAAGCATAGGTCCTGGATGGAAAGTTCGATGAAGGAAGGGGTGCTATCATCATCTGGGGTGCATGGGAAAGATTATGCAGACTCTATCTATCATCTATTGCAATATCGGCTTCCATGGCCAGACCAAGTTGAACCGACTGACCCATTGTTGCGATTATGGTGCATTGCACGTCAATCAATGACTGAATACACGCTTAAATGATGAGCTCGTGACCTTTAATATGATCATTTGAACATTTGCCACATGAGTTTGTTTTGAGTTATCACTATGAAGTCCAAATAGCTCCATCTTGCAATGTCAGTGAAATGAAGCCATCGTCAGTCACTCGTAAAGAACAATGGCCGGACTAATCCTCTACTCATCCTCTATCTGCCAGATTCCAGGATTCCAGGATTCCAAGCCCCATCTGATAACCCCAGGTCCAGTAATCTTCTCCCATCCTTGCACAGGTGGAGTATCAATGTGATGCACTGCGGGAACTATATCCGAACTGCACACCAACTATCGCCAAACTCGACATGGCGGCGGAATTGGAAGCCTTCACCCCAGACGTGACAGAAGCATTCCTAGCCTATGAATCCGAGCCATCAATCTACTTTGGGTAATCCCCAGTAACTACACATGTGGTCCCCCTCCCCTGCTGCATCGGTATTCTATAGACGCATACGCTAAGTTTTGTTAATGATCACTTGACACGAGGGTAATGGACTCTTTCATACACCCTCCCCTCGTTAAGTCTTGCTAATTATACTCTTATCACGGTAAGTCTATTCGATAAAGCATTAGAGATGCACAATTCATCTTCTCATTGGCTAATCTGTTATGATCTACTCCAGCTCCGGGAGAAGATCTATAGATATAAAAAACCCTCCTCCATACCCCCAAACCTACTCATCTCGAACTCTACAACTCAAGGATTATAACAAACAGACTGCTCTTGTAGCACTTCTCATCAATCTCTCTTAATAATCAATCACACGCACAACTCCATCTCTATCAAGATGCCTACCGCAATCTACGAGACTCCCGACCCCTTGCCCACTCGCAAGCCGGCTCCCTTCGTTGTCGGACCTACCAACAGGACTCCTCTCCGACCTACCAACAAAATCCCCCAGAATGTCATTGACGTTGCCCGAGCGACACCCGCTGAAGACTTCGACGCCAAGAAGCACGTTGGCTTTGAGTTCCCCAAGAGGACCTACACCATGAAGGAGTGGGGATACGAGAACCAGGGCGTCTCTCACATTGCTGGCTCGGACCCTTTCCCTCTCTTCACCGAGGCTGCTGTCAAGCAGGTTCGTCGTGAGCTTCTCAGCGAGGATGTCCTCAACACCTGCCAGTATGCTTCTACTTTCACCAAGAACCAGATCCGAGGATACACCCAGAAGTGAGTCTCGACAAAACAAAACAATAATTCAGTTGACTAATATCTTCAAAGGCAAGCTCCTTTCGCTCACGCCCTTTGGAAGAGCCCCGAGGTTCAGCAGGCAGTTTCAAAGGTTGCTGGTATTGATCTAGTTCACGCTTTTGAGTATGAAATTGGTCATGTCAACCTCTTATTCAGCGACGAGGAGGACGAGAAGAAGGGCACTAGCGATAACGTCGGCTTTTCCTGGCACTACGACAGCTTCCCCTTTGTCTGCGTTACCATGCTCTCAGACTGCACAGGCATGAAGGGTGGCGAGACTGCCGTTCTCAAGGGCGACGGCGAGGTCCTCAAGGTCCGCGGTCCTACTATGGTGAGTCTCCTCAACTACCTAGATATAAATCTATATACTAATCTTGACTATAGGGAACTGCCGTTATTCTCCAGGGCCGCTATGTCAAGCACGCCGCTCTCAAGGCCATCGGCAAGGAGCGAATCTCTTTCATCACAGCTTTCCGACCCAAGTCTCCCTTCGTCAAGGATGAACTTGTCCTCACCGGTTCTCGACCCATTAGTAACCAATCCGAGCTCGTCTACGACTACTGCACCTACCGAGCCGACATTCTTGAGGCCCGATTCCGAGAGCACGCCAAGAAGCTTCGTGAGCAGCAGGCTGCTGGTATCAAGTTCAACCCTGAGGCTGTGAAGGAGTTCATTCAAGAGCAGAGAGAGATGTTGGAGGCGACTCTTTTGGAGATGATTCCCATTCATGATGTTGTTGAGGTTGAATAGAGTTCTTGTGTGATTAAAAGCAAGCGATTTGATCTTAGCCTGTTAGAACAGTTAGATAATCATTTAAAAGCTAGTCATTTCTTCAAACATTAATTAGAAGGTTCAAAACACATTTACCCCCATTATAATCTTGTTATTAAGAGTTTATCAACATAATATCATTAAATTCTAATAGCATAGAGAACACAGAAGTAGTGGGTTTCACTAAATTACAGTATACAGTATTACCCATGGAGATATACACACAAAGCTCATATAAGCTCAGCTTTTCCAGTCTCTGCTTCTAGGTCAAAAGAGCTGGTTAGTAACAATGAGGCCATCACGCTCAGAAATTTCTAAATAATCTTGGGCAAATATGAAAGATAACTAACGGCGATGCTCCGTGTACCAGTCCCAGGTGCTGTTCCAAGCAGTCTTATCTTATGCAGTACAGGCCGGCATGCTTATTGACATCTACCGCATGAAAGAATATAAATCAAGATAAAATAGCTTGTGATATTAGACAACCTCGCCTTGACTCAGACTTATCGTATGTGCGAATATGCTGTGGAGTAGGCGCAACCTTATGTGGCTTGGATGCCTGGGCCCTCTTTTTGTGAAAAGAAGACTTCAAATCCCAGAAAAGGAGAAGAAAAAACAGCCAAAGGCATATGAAGAACATGTACACAACCAGCAAAAAATGGCAAAAGATAAATGCTTTGCCGTCAGCAAGACTCGAACTTGCGTTTTCAGTGCTTCGAAGAGCCACAAACTGATGTACTGACCCCTATACGATGACGGCTTATCAGGAATTGATGAAAATGTGGGCTCGTAATCTGAATGAAGACCCCCACCTCCACCCATCCACCAGTTAGATATAACAAAGCACCCAGAACGTCATTACTATTCAGGCGGTCCGCTAAGTAATCAGCACTTTACCTAACTTTCGCTAAAAGGTAATAAATAATTTAAGCACTTTAGGATATCTTTAACCTAAATTATACTCTAACTATTATAGCAACTTATCCTAAAGTTAGGCAGAGTGCCGATTATTTACTGACCCACCTGCTTTTATAGGAGTTGAAGCGTCTGAAATTTATTCCATTTTACAAGACCACCTAGATCCCTTGGAAGCGTTAAGTCAGTTCCACCGTCGACTGAATTGAAAGTATGCTTCATCGATTTTCGCGTAAAAGACCTGTGGTGCTTGATCATATATCGCCTTTAGGTGGCGTGTTAGCTGGCACCGATGCCGGGTAACCCGGAAAGTCTTAGGGTGTTGAGGTGAATCGTTGATATTGCTTGGGCTAGGTGATAGATGATTGTTGTCATTCTCGTCCTCGATAATATCGGGGCATACTAGACACCCGACCGCCCTCGCGGAACTATAGGACCACCATCTGTGAAAGCAATTAGTTTAACGTCTTGGTTAGGTAATAGAGGGCAAAATTACCATCTTGCTCCGGTTGTGGTTTATGATCGTGGATGAGTTGTAGTTTGTGGTCGTGTACAGGTTGTGGTTCTTCATCCAGGATAAGAATAGGGTTATTGGATGTAGACCAGATGGTCTTCTTGGGGCGTCTTGGCATCATCTTAGATACCACAGGATGATGGAAGAATAGAGTCAAAAGGAGGGGGGGCACCTCATTATACAACAGTAAGAGACAGGAAAAGTAAGGCAGGAGACTTACATACTTACCTAACTCTTTGGAAAGGGCGGAGTAGAATAAGGCTACCAGGCCAAGGGGGGTGGAGCTGGGACGGGCAAGTGGCGGAGGTATACAGCAGAGATATGCTCAAAGGCTCGGGAAATCATATCTTGCTCGCAAATCTCGCGCAGGCATCGGAGTCGACCGCTGTTGGAGAGCTCGGCATCAAGTCCTCTCTATTCACTATGCGGGTGCAGGATGAGTCACGCTTGAGCGCTTCACTCAAGCAACGCTATTGAACAATCCCGAATCTCGGGTCATATCCACCGTAAGTAGCCCAAATCAAGGCGCTGTTGCAGGATGTTGTCTTCTCGTGTCAACAGTTGAATGCGCATTTAGTTCATGAACATCTCGCAATGCATCAATGCACATGCAATGGCGGTTGTGAACATATCGATCTCCGTGACAGGCAAGCGAAGGTAATGAATGCTTCTCAAGCAGCTTATCAAGGCCCATCATCTTCCCATCATTGATCAATACTTCTTGATTATTCGGCTACATGCTTCCTCGGGGTTTCTCTGCTCTGGACCTTCAAGCAGTCTGCCGTTAATTACGCAGACAATCATCAATTGGAGGCAACAATTGTCGAATATGAGCATTATACTTGAGCTCATCTTCAAATCGTCGGATGTGAATAAATACATTGACACTAATTGACAGAAGATTTCTATACCACCCTGCCGCTGTATAATTTAAGCAATCACGGTCTGAGTATCATCAAAGCCTTGGGCACAGATATAAAGACTTGCTTCCAGAGCATCAGAATTGACCTTTCAAAATAAGAAACGCTGTCTAGCTCGTACAAGAAAATTGATTACCGTATGCCTATACCGGGTATAATCACGCAGCACACACAATTCCGAACACCGTCCGCTCCGTTCCCGTAGAGTCCAGTCCTTCCTAGACCCGTCCGTTCCACCTCCCAACCGTTGGTCATGGCCTAAACCAGGGCCATGATGGAAAAAGCGACAAAGGAAATATCCACAGATGAAATCAGCGAGGATAGACATTCTAGTGCGGGTGGGCTGGGTCCTTTTCTGTAGAACCTCAAACTGCTTTATTGCCGAAAACGTCGGCATCTGGTCAAAAGAGGGCCTCCCTTCCTGCGCCTATAGTATACAGAGAAGAAGGCCTTCCAAAACAAAAAGCGAGATAAGCTTTGCGAAAGAGATTATTAGGGTTGTTGTGAAATAAACTGAAAGTGAGTTGAGAAATTCGAGTTCTCGAATCGACGGTACTTCGTGTATGGGTCCATCGGCTGGGGCGTCATTAAATGTCTATGACTTAGCATTGAGATGCGAGGATTACAGAGAGGTGTAGCAGTTAAAAAGCTTGTGCCAGCAAGTCCTTAGAAAAACGACGGCTTTGTGAGGACACGATATTCGACATAGTCTTCGCCATCGATATTAATAATGGTGCCTTGGGACACGAGCTTGCCGGTAAACGGCCCATTAGTCTTGCGTTCGTACTTGACACCACCGTAAATCTTGGCGTCTTCGGCGCCTGCTCTCATCCGGAGGCTTTCCTGGCGCGCCCAGACCTTGTTGAGACGTTGCATCTCCTCCCGTTCGTGTAGTTGTGGCCGACCATTGACAGCCATGCCAGGAATAGTGGCAGCCGCCGCGGCTGCTGCTTGGGCGGCGGCGGCTGCTGCCCTATCACGGTTCACAGCCTGAAGATGTGCACGCTCTTGGGCAGCTTCCACGCGAGCAATCTCACGATCAGCTAGAGCAGAAGTGCGTTCAAGCGCATTGTTGCCCTGCGGCGTCCTGCCGGTAGCGGGACGAGAAACTTGGGGAGGCTGAGGGGTCTCAATCTCAACAGGTACCTGACGTGTGGGACGTGCCTCGGCCCTGGCTGCATTATCGGCCCTGGCTGCCTCAACTCGGCGGCTTTGTCGCAGCTCATGACCACCAAAGCCTAACCGCCCAGTATGGTCAGGGTCTTCAACATACTCATCTGGCAGACGAGGTAGAGCGGGTGCAATGGACAAAGGAGCGGGAGCCTTGTAGTTTGTTCCTGCAACCCTGGCTTGTGCGTCGTATACGGCTTTGGTTTCGTTTGATGTTCGTTCCTCTGGAGTTTCTCCACGATCGATCTGCCATTGTCGAACACGACAATATTCTTTAACCTCGTTCCTGGCCAAAGACTGCAGATGCGGTTCAAAGGCAACCTCCTCATATGCAATCCAAAGAGCACCAGCACCAACGGGAAAGTTTCCGTCGACAAACCGCCCGTCGCGAGTCTCTCGTACCAGCTTAACTCGGAACATGTCGTTCTGCCCCAAAATTCCGTAGACAGCATGACGATTTCGCGGATCCGACTCAGTAGATTTTGCCCAATGTCCAATAAGAATTCGAGTAGGTCGAGTGCCCGGAAGAGGGTCGACGACATTTCGCACAGGTTGCGGACCGCCAGGTGCCGGTTGAATAGGAGTGTGCTCGATCACAGGGCCATTCGATGGAACGGGGTTAACGGATGCAAAGCCTCCACTAGTCCTCCTTCTCTTCAGATCGCGACTGTGCAATAGATTATCGGGAAGGTCAACGCCATAGGCGATCTGAGGTGGATTGGTGGCGTTCTCGGCAATGGGATTCAGCTTCGCACGGCGCACAGCCTCCTTTGCCGCAGCTTTCTCAGCAGCAGTCTGCTCTGCGTCCGTCTCTTCGGTTCCCACACTGTCGGCGCGAATCTTGACGTACTCCTTGATTTGAAAATGGTCCATACCTACAAGGTGTTTCAAGAACACGATTCGCTCAAAGGTCACCCAGCTTCCTCCAGGTCCTGGTGGCAAAGGATATTCGTCTGATATGGTTTCTCCGGATACAGTTGTGGGTTGGATACGGGTTCGAAGGCGCTCGCGAACATCTATGAACCCAATAACGGCGTGTTTAAGATCCTCAGTAGGAGCTTCTGAGTCTCTCCAGTAGCCTATGGTAACACCCTTGACGCTTCCTGTACTTGACCGAGGAGGTTTGGCCCTTGTGGCAGCTGCGGGTGGTTGTCGTTCATCTGCAACGGATCGTAAGGGTTCCATTTTGCCTTCACCCAGGTCGTGGAAGATGGAGGTGCGCTTCCTCTTAGGATAGTGGGAAGCGACGGGCTCATCCTCAACATCGGCCATGTTCTCATCCTCGGGTTCAGATGCTGGCCGAAGAGGAGATGACTTTCGAGCACCGTTAGTGCGTGATCCAACAACAATCTCGTCCTCAAGTTCGTTGAATTCGACACCAGAAGGGGAGTGGACAGTGCTCGCTGGATCACTAAGTTCGCTTTCGGCCTCTCCGTCTCCAATTGAGATCTTGCGGCCGTTCACCGGTCTGTTTGTTCGAGTTAGCTGACGTTCATTAACTAGCGTCGCTTGTTGAAATACAAGGCAGTGTAAGACGAGTGCAGCGGACAAGTTCAATCACTTGTTTGCTCGGACAGAAGGAAGTTGCTTGACAACAACCACTCAGTTACATGAAAGCAACCATAATAAGAGAGCAATGGCACAGAACTTGGCTGAGCAGACAGAGCTCCAAATGGATCATGGAGTTGAGATCTGTTAGGGCCATCAAGGCCTGACGTGGTTGCAGGGATACATAATGGGCAGTGCGAAAGCAAGACAAGGTTACAAGGGCAATGCAAGGATGTGAGACTAAAATGGAAAACGGGAGGAGGAACTGGGGTACCTAAGGCCTTTTGGCGTGTGAGGAGAACCCATAGTCAAGGGCAGAGAGGTGTTGCACAACTGGCTGGGTCCACACCTGAGGGTGAGTGATGAGAGTAACCGACTCCAAAGTCCTCTTCTTCAACCTGAGCCCAAGGGGAATAAGAGTCATAGGGCTCGAGAACTGACAAAGTTCTGTATGCTTGAGGCAAGATGCATGCAAAAAGTGCAGAGGCAAGACGAAAGTATGGGGAAGGAAAGAAGGTTTAAGCTAGGATAGAAGAAGAGAGATGGGAAGATAATCGCTGTTGCCAGTTGTCACGGAGGGTGAAAACACGCAGTGCAGTTGCAGTTACAGTTGTAACAGTGATTCAGCCCGTTGGGCAACATTTGACCGACCGCTTGGGATCAAGTTTTTTGCCAGCACTGATTTAGAGTCACCGTCTCTTTGAGGCATCAAGATGAGATACAGTCAGGCCAGATGCGGTCAACAACAACTGCCCTGGGGTTGACAAATCGGGCAATGCCAACTAACTTAGGCCGTAACCCTTGCCAGAAGCCACGCCACTCACTCACTCGCTCAATCACTTGACTGGCTGAGAACGCGAAGACATGATGGCGAAGCAACGAAATACGACATGATTGTTGTAACGGAACTAGGGAAGGGGATTGGGGAACGATGGGAATTGATGAGGAACAGAGAGTAAGAAATGAAATCATGAATTACCTTGGTGAAGGGCTTCGAGCAGCATTTCGAGCGGCGATAGTTGGCGATCTTCCATTGATAGTACTAGTTGAAGGCACGATCGCAGGTGACGGCACGCGATCCTTGACGACAACTTGGGCTGAAGTTGATGCAGATGGTAGCGGTGATCGCGACGCCGCAGGTGTTGATGCGACCCGTGGCGCTGAAGTCACAGATACACCATTTGAAGGATTACCAGGCGCGTTCTCAGCAACTGGGCTCTTCACCTTCACAGCTGAAGTGCGGGTAGCGTCTGTCGTAGAAGCATGAGTTGGCGATGCTACTCTCGAAGTGGCAGGCTTGAGAGCAGCTGAAGGTGAGAGCGCGGGAGATATGGGCCCAGGTGGCGCAACTGGCCTGGGCTTGTCGCTGTCGACGGTATCCATGACGCGACTTGAAGAAAACCAGGTCTAGCAATGTTGAAGCGCGGAATAATTGTTGTCGAGTTGACCAAGCTGAGTTGAGAAAAAGTGAAGGGGAAAAAATTAAATGAACAGCGATGGCGCGTTTTCGAAATTCGAGTTTAGTTGTAGAAGGAAGGACTTGCGCGTCGACGGTCGCAAGTCAAGTTACCAGTTGATAATTAGCCTAGGCTAGCACGGCTAGGTAGATAAATAAGGTCAGGAATGGAGAATCAAGACCGACACCCTGGTTGGTTGAGGATCTTGATTCTGGAATCTAGAGCCGGGGCCCAAGGCTAAAAGCAATAATTAAGCGCAGTCCAATATGGCGAATAGGCAGTTGATGAGTAAACGTACCTTAAGGGAGCAAAGCAAGAAGGGTTATGTACCAAGGGTGTAGTTGTGCAAGTGTGGTTGAGGTTATGTAAGAAGTTGAGCCCAAGTTTGAACGGGGTGTTTGAAGTAGAAGATGGATAGTCGGAGAAAGGAACCCCATCAATGACTGAGAAATGATAGGAAAGGGATAAAGTGTCGACGAGCAGAGGAGAATAGGTAAAACGCAAATGGGGCTGTGGGGCTAGCGAAAGCTAAGGCGAAAGTCAACTACGTAGTAATTGCCAGGGAAGAGAAGAAATTGTGTGCAAGCCAGAGAAGAAAATAGTGGATTTCCAGCATGTGCCTAAGGTTGCCAGAGGCAGAACAGTACAGTAATGTCAGGAATAAAAATAAAATAAAAAGTGGAAGTGGAAATGGAAATGGAAATGGAGGGGACGGCAAATGAGAGAGAGTCCGGTGCAATAAGGTAACTCTCACCTTGCAACCCAATAAGTAAAGGTACCTAGCCGACCTAGGTACGGTATCAGCACTGACAGAGACGAGGCCAGGCAGTGTTTTAGTTACCAAAGGAGAAGCCAGTTGACTCGGAGTGATCAGTCACTCAGAGATTGGCTAATTGACTTTTGTACATTGGCATACCCCTCCCGGCGTTTACGCACTGATATGGTCACTTACTCTACTCGACTACTCTTCCATTCTTCATAATCTAGAAATTTGCAGCATCAACCTGGCCAATGCTCATTGGCTTATGAAATTTCCCAACCTTGATTCAACATCACGCTTAATTGACCAAGAGCGGCAACAAGAACGAACCAAAAAGGCCACGCGACGGTTCGTCATTACGTTTATCGCTTGCGAAGAAGTGTCGACTTGACAATGCTGAGGCAACCGAAAGGTTAATAAGTCACAGTCATCACCTTGGTAATAGATACTTTGCACACGAAGCTTGCTCTGTCATTTTCCCCTCCTCGTCACTTTCTACCGTTGCGCTCTTTTAGTGCTTTGCCTTTCCTGACAACTATCTCAGTTAATCCCCTTTCCTGCTGTTGGTAATGGTCAGTCATGAAACATCTCATAGGTGGACGCTTTGAACCAACTCATGCAATACTACGTACACGCCTCTAAATCACTGACTATACCCCCATAGGTTCATGGTTCTCTCAATACCTCAGATAAGGTGTTGTTAACATGCGTACTCGATACGACTCGATGTGCCGATACAACTCTATTCGGCAAATCCTTGCATTTGTCGAACTTTGTCATTCTGTTCATGTCCCCTCCCCATTTCAACAAGCCATTTTAATTTATTTGCCTTCACTACCTTTAGCTGCACATCACTCACAGCTAGTTGTCAAACTACCCACACTGTTGAACTGACACCGCCTTCTCAACTCCAGGGTCCCAATAATCAAGGTAAAGCAGATAAAAAAGACGGAACCAGGTTTCGGAGCGCCAAGGATACGAGATTCCAAATTAGTTGGACGAATACGGATACAAAGTGATACAATAGCTCGGTTTCCTACCACTAATCGCCGACTTGATTCACCCTCTGTGATTGATCGGCCCAGCCAGCACAGCGCAACAACGCCCCTTAGCAGCAGCGCCGTAAACTCGTGCGTGCGCCAAGATCAATCAGACTTGACCATGATGCCACGACTTGGCTGGATAGTCGCAAGTTTAGACCAATGGGCCCCTTTAGCACCTATTCGTCCCCGTAAATCGAATTGCAGTTTTTGTTTCTACGTGTTCTTCAACTAAAGTAAGTCCCAACTCAGTGCGCATCATCCGTGTATACACTCAGTTCGGCACTTTCGCGTTGTTACTCTTGAACTTTGGCCTGTGATGGTTCTTCAAATGACATTGTAATGGCGGAGAGTAGACGATGCCAGAGTCGAGGCATGTGCTGATGGAATAGTGCCAGTACGTTATGATTATGATGACATATTCTGTTCTCTACCACCAATCAGATAACAGCGCTGTGTTCCAGTTGAGAACTGTGGCCAATGAACTGGCGCCAAACCTTTGAGGGAAAATCTGCAATCTCGCAACTTCATGGTTCAAAAACCATCCGCGCTTACACGCACGCCCTATCTAAACGCAGAGACACCCCTCGGTTTACTTTCCGTTCATCCTCAATGCTTTCGCTTCTCATCTGGGAGTCTTCAACTCTTTATCTTTTGTGCTATCTACTTTAATAGCTTGAAATCTTGGCGTACTGTAATGGGCAATCATTGACTGGGTAATACCGGGCTTCATTTGACAAGTTGACAACTTCGCCGACAACTCAAATAAACAGCACGTATCACGACGATTACACCGCGAAACTGCCGAGGCTGAAACTAAAAAGGGCATCAACCCTCGAAACCCCATACAACAACTCAGCGCAGCGGTGGCCGTCGGTCGGTGTTGTGCATCGTGGCAAGGGCTAAAACGGATAAATGACTCCATGTCGCTATAGCGCCCGCGCCCAGTAACTTACAGCAGGATTTCCATCCTATTTCTGTTCGTGTTCTGCGACTTGCTTACACCAGGTTATGTCAGGCCGACCGACTCATGTTCTAAGGTTGTCAGCGCTCCATCTGGATGCCGGCAAATAAGATATCTATCTTGCAAGTGCTTACGAAAGAAAAAGAAAGAGGCACTGCTGTCAGACTCTCAGGTCTGGCTGGTGAACGACAGGGTTTGCCAATGGCGTAACAGCATGAAACTCAGATACCACTTGAAGCTCCAAGGACACGCTCACATCAAGGCATTACACCAATAAATCAGTCTAAGCGTCTATCGAAATACCATTGCAAAGCCTTATGAAACTTGAATGTAAATTACATGACTCGGTAGTCGTCAGATTCAGACGTCAAAGTTTCCCTTTTTCACGTAACTGACTGAACTGAGCGGGTCTCCACGATCGGCCCATCTTTCTACTTTTCGCGCACCCAGGTCCCCAAATCCCGACGGCTCAACAATCCTTGCAAATTTAACAATTTAAAAAATTCTGGGCTCTTTCGATTCTCCTTCTCCATACGTAGTTTTAAAAGAGGAGCCGAGATAACCCGCTCTCAGTTCCCCTTCTCTGGTTGGTTCATTTGCACGGCATAGATGCGCTGAGTTACCGTGCCTCTCTGCCAATTATGCACGCAGCGCAAATCATCAACTCATATTGCATGTATGGTTGAGACAAGTCGTCGTAATGCGCCAATTATTCTCGCGCATTCTCATTGTCGTTATGCCTGTCTTTCAAGTTTCAGAGGTTCGCACGGCGTGTTGGAAATAATTCCCTCAATTTTGGCTCTATTGTGTTGTGGTTGGGTCAAGTTGAACTGAGTTGTCAACCGAACTTACATGAGAGTGTCTCGGACTGATCACATCATAATTCGTTCCGTACATAAAAACCATGCGCGTCCTCGATCCCTAGCAAACTTAGTAAGGCGTTCTGCAAATCGAGACTCAATGTCTCGGGGATTCGGCGGCAATCGACCTAGATCTGATGAGAACGTGATGTCTGTGTAACGTCTCCCGGGTAGCACATAGTTGCGACTGGTTGAGACTCAAGACAAATGAACCTTCGGACGCCCATAGCCGACTGTTGCCTTATTGATGAAACACTTGGTTCGTACATTAAATTGGGTTGTATAAAGTACATGTTCCCATTATAATGACAACTCATGGTACTGAAGTATTGTCCTAAGTCAACCATAGGGCAACTCTTGTTGAGTTTACCAGTGCGAGTTTGCCCGAAGGATATCATTGCTACTAAACCCACAGTATAAAGTTGCTATTGTTGCGAGTCCGACGGTGTAGTCTTACAGTACTAATCCAGCAATTGCCGGCCGCAACAACTTAAATGTATGTAGGCACTTTAGTCCGCCAACGCAACAAGAACGGTAAGCCAACGAGATCACTTCTACAATAGCTCTCCCATCAAATCCGACACACGTCAGCTCTCCCGCATGATCCGCTCCACGATCGATCCCTGGTTGAATCGAATTCCTGACGTCAATTCGTGATTGTATTGATTCCTTCATCCTTTATCTGACACATCAGCGTCCTCGTCCACGACCCCTACCCCTGCCTCTCCCCCTACCTCCACCACGACCCGTCTTCTTGCCGCCTCTCTGGCCACCCCTATTGTCGAACCTCGCAAACAGCTTTTCTTCCCCAAATGCTCCCTCGCCAAATCTCATAAAGTTGACAAGGCCGCGATCCACAATCGCGACCAACACGTTGCGGTGTCCGTGCTTTAGTCGCTGATACATCCGCCCAGGGCCCTTCCATGCCTCATTGGGCGGATCGTGAGGTGTTGACTCCAATAGGGCCTCGATTTCTTCGAGTGTCGGCACGCATGTGTCACCGGCGTCGACGACAGCAATGCGAAAGTTCGGTGGTGGAGGGCTCTTCTTTGAGAATGGCGGACCACCTGATTTCCACACGTGGAAAAAGACCTGGTACGGCTCTTGTGGAGGATGTACCACGGGAGGCGAAGGCAGAGGCTTGTGGCGGGGAAGGATAGCAAGCTGGTCATAGATGGGTCTGTAGGCACGGTAGAGTCCAGGCTGGACAAGAGGTCCTGAAGGGTTCTGCTTTGGCTGGGTATCTGAGCTGAAAAAGGAGAACAACCATTGCCACAGAGTGTTGGATTGGAGCGTTGGCGTATGGGCTTCATAGGGAGGTGCGCGCATAACGTAGAAGCCTGATCGCTTCAGGTGCGAGTAAACCTGATATTGGGGCAATGTGAGCCTGCCCCTCTCGCCTGCGTGGCCGATAAAAAGTGAGTATGCTGCCTCAAGACTCAGAGGCAGTCCAACATCGTAGTCATTAGGTCCCATATCCGTCTTTGGTGTACCATCAGCATTGGGAAGAATGTCTTCCAGCTGTCGGTTCGGCCACCATAGGTCCATGGTCCCTCTCTCAACCAGATAAATAGCCTCCTCAGGTAGAAGCCAGAGTCGTCCTGTACCCAAGCGTTCAATCTTGCCGGGTATAGCCCTTCCAATATCCTTCTGCCAGGTACCACGCTCATGCTCAACCATGACAACTCTGTCGCGTAGCCAGAGGCCCTCCTTCTCACCGGGTTGATCCGTCTCAGCCCACCAGTCTGGAAAGCACCAGCCTCGAAGCCAGGCGTCTTCGCGATGTATCCTCGTGTAGCCTAGCACATTATCCATGACCTTGCGACTCGCTTCGAGAAGACCGTCCTGCGCACGGGTGCCATGTGACTCGAAATCCTTCTCACCCTTCCTTATAGCTTTGCTTGATACACCAGACTTGTCGAACATCGATAGAAAAAGCTTGTAGTCGGGCGCGTCGTCGTCGGCATCTTCTGTCGCAGCATTATTGATGCCTCCAACTGGCTGCGCCAGGGTATTAGGATTATCGTCGTCGTCGAAGGCCATGGCGAATAATTTGAGAAAAAGACGTTTCTCAGAGCTTCAAAAGGAATTTTGGTTGGTCTGGAGTCTTCCGCAGAGCGGTTCGGACACGCTAAGAATATTTCGGAGTCAATTGGCACGAAGTGATGTTGAAAGATAATTTATGCGAGGCTTTGAAGCCTTATTATCGATATTTTCTGCCCCCACTCCAGCTTGAGGTATATAAGCTTGCTATACACCACCACATTCATCAACCAACGAATCATCATCGCTAACTTGGCCGAGTGGTTAAGGCGCTGTGTTTAGGTTCTCATCAGAAACCAAACCCGCAGTGGGAAACCGCGGAGGTTCGAACCCTCCAGTTAGCATAATAGCGATTCAATTCTTTTTTTGCCTATTTCACGATTTCTACAGTATATGAGTTCTTGTCTTTTTTGTCACTTTCACTCACTGTATGTGTGCCCGTTTGTCTGATCTATTATATATTAGCTAGGTTCCTTGCTGTATCTATATGACCTTTTAAGTTATGGGCTTGGTGTTTCGTGGATAGCATGCCCTCTATCGCATTAACGACATTTTTCTTAAAGCATTACCTTTGTTGAATATCTTTGCATCGTTGTCTCGCGTTCGATTAGTCACTCAGATGAGGGCACATCCTTTAGCTCAATTGTCTGCTTTATAAACGTTCGCTGATTCCAAATCATTGTACCAATAAGTAACAGTAGATGTAAACGCACTGTAGTTGGTCAATATATTTTCATTCATCTCACTGCTACATGTTGAACATTTCGATCGTGCACTTGCCTACTGCCTGTGCTCATACCTTTCCTGAGCCCTCCGGAACGCCATAAACTATGCCCGTTATTACAAGAGCCCTATCCTGACTTGGCCGAATCCCCCAAAATGCAAACGCCCCTGGGTATACTTCAACTGGAGGACAACCTCGATCGACTCAGTCCCAATCTCTTCAGGCCTTCTTCGTGCCGCTTTGCGGTCGAGTCCTATAACCGAATACCATCGCGTTCGATCCTAACATGGGAGACAGTTCTCCCGACGCAGCGCTGGTAGCGGCACATTGGCGCAGAAAGCGTCTTGTCGTCGTCGGATGAGCGTGGCGCATGGCTTAAAGGTTGCATAAATAACCATCCCTGGATCCCGTAGCTCATCACTCAATGAATGGCTTCTTTTGTCCTCCCACCATGCAAAGTCCTAATGCTCGTAATGAATCGCGGTCGTTGGCGAGAATGACAGTTGGCGCGGGAAGCATAGGGTTGTTGGGATCGACGTGTGAAGCATCCTTGGCGGCTTGTTCGATAGCATCCATTTCTTCCTTGCAGGCTTGTTGGTCGAGGGGACAGATAACGATCGGTTGCCGTATGGTTACATCTCGGGCGCCACTAAGATTGACCTTGGACTGTTAGCGCAAACGGGGCACAGAAACTATGAGTGTCATACCTTAATAACCAAGTAGAATTCGATCTTGTAAAGCGTCGAAGTCGTGGTGAAAGACGTGACTTCGTAGAGAGGGAATTGAGGCTTGCCTCGCTTGACAACGCCTTCTGGATCCCTTAGATCCTTGGATGGGAATATTAAGCCAACATTTGTAGCGTATCCCGCCTCGGGCATCTTTGTCTTGACCACTTGCACCTGTCTCGAGATCTTGTTGATCTTCTTTGAGGGCTCATCGCCTTCGGGGTTATATGTAATTTCCTCTTCCACGGTCAAGGTAATCTTGTCGATTGTCACGCGCTTCGCCTTACTTAACCAGTCGAGATTGGGTGATAGTTTGATATATACTGTGATAGGATCGCTAGGTCCGTAGCTCCACCGTGGTAAGTTGATGCCAAGATGTACGATGTTGTCGTTGGTAACGAGTTTAGATTCAGGCTTGTTGTACATGCCAAAGGTAGAGAGGGTATCGTATCGTTGTAGCGGTATAGGAAAGGTATATTTGTACTGGTTGCTGTGGCCTTGTTGAACCGTGACGACGAGCTCGTAGTATGTTTCGGCGGTTCGACTGGGCAGCTGTAGGGACGCGGGCGGGATACGTCGATTTGACTCCTCCCCACCGCGACCGTAGGGAATAAAGAGGACGAACGGCAGATCCATAGCAATGATCTTCTCAGCCTCCTTTCCCGATGAGCAGCGAAAGAGAAGTTGCTCCTTGCCAACGAGGTCCGTCGTTTCTCGGCGGGGAGCGCCTAAATGTCGTTTCGCAAGGCTGTCGGCATCGGGGTGTATTGTTTCTCGGCGCTGTAGACATATTCGAACGAGGGAGACGGGTACGGGCATGGAAAAGCCCTGGCCAGGGCGAATCTCGACTTTTCCTTCGATGCGCGGCTACAAGATCCAGCAATGTCAGCATAATGAGGTCCGGCGCGCGAAGACAGGAGGATTTGGGTGAGGGCGTAAGCAAAAGAGCTGAGAAATTGACGTACCAAAGTCGCCGAGATACCAGGATAGCCCACGAGAAAACTGCTGTTTGGAGGGCCCGAGACCCTCACGCTCGCAGGACCCGACATGATGGTAGTTTTGTTGTTGTAGCGTAGGGTTTGTGAGGCCGAGTGGGCGTAGGTAGGCGTGGGCTTTGGCTAAGGCACGGTACCTTGATCCTAGAGCGGCGGTGTCGAGTGGGGGGAGATGACGGCGACGAAGCGGAAGCGGGAGCGGAGGGGGCGGCTGGCTGAGCCCCGATGGCGACGAAAGCGTCGGGCTACGCCAGAGCCGGGTTTTATATAAGGTTGCGATGCCAGAATTGGGCGCGAATGTCGAGAAATTGGCGATGTACCGGTAGTGGTGTTCATGAATCCAAGCGTTAGATTCGGTTGCTGGGCGTTGAGTCTCGCTAGTTGCTGTATGATGGGGGGGAAAGCTTATGGAGCTGCGAAATGCGGCGGGTGCTCGTGTCTCTCCTAGGCTCCAGCTACCACTAAAGCACGGATATCCGTATTACTAGTTGCACTGAACTATTCCGAACTGGCGGGTGATTTGCTCTTGGAGCACTGCGTCGGCGTTGCCAAGACGAAGGTGGGGGGTATGTATCAATATTGGCTTGTATGGGCGGCGCTTTAATGATTCAAATCGCAATTATGGATAAACGAGTTGTAGAGATGATGATTTCAAAGACGCTATGCTGTCGGAGGAACTTCAGCTAAGATGGCGAGAGCATCACCAGGATGACGTTGAACGAAAAGAGAGGGGTCGGGTCGAATCTGACCAAGCGACCAGAAGAAGCAGGTCGGCTAGGTAAGGTAAGGTAGGCTGTAGTGCTGTAGCTGTAGCTGTAGCTGAAAGAATGGATGGATAATAAGAAAGCTGTGGCCCAAGAGAATGGGATGGGATGGGAGGCTCCTAAACGTGGAGTGCACCTGGGCTGAGTGGAGTTATGCAGGTAATGGAACTGGCACTGGAGCTGAAGCTCTTATTGCAACCTCAAAGAAGTACAACTCAGTAATCAATCCGTCTCCACATAGCAGAAACGAAAACGATAAGTTTTCTTATTGACTAATATCCTCAATCCGTTGTTTAAGCGCCTGGTGAGTTTTCCCAATGTGATCACTAGGGCCAGGGTCCTGTCAGCATTCAAAAGCGCTTTTACCAAATCAGAACATTCCCATGATTCAATCTCACGCGTGGCAAGGCAGCCTTGGGAGTCTTAAGGCTGACTGCCCAGCCAAGAGAATAGTGTGGAGCTGAAGGACAACGTGAGGATAAATAGACTCACAATGGAAATGTCCTTATGTTTCTTCTGTATTTATTGTACAAAAAACATGTAAGTCAAACTCCAATGCCATAAACTCACTAGTCCTTTGTTAAGGCTTGTTGCCCTTAAGCTCTGCGGCCGTTGCTGCGGCACCGGCTTATGCTGTCATTGGATCCATGTGATCGTTCATGGATGAATATTACCTGCGTAGTAACCGAGCCTGATTTCAATACCTGTTTCTTACAAAACTTCATATATGTTAACCGAATTATACGTTATATACTCCACAAAATGTGACAAGCCATTTGACCGCTTCACCAAAGATCCTTTGTGTATAACATCTGGTTTATGAACGCTTCAACTTGCCAAGCATTGACTTTCCATTAAGATCGTGGCGGCCGGAAATAAACAAATCCCCGCCGTCGCAGATCCAGATCTACGGTAAGGTAGCCACTGTGGCTGATGCAGCTCATACTCCATCACTAGTCACTTCTTCACTTGAACATCATCTTGTTTCATCTTCACTTCCATGACTGAAACGTTCAGAATCACGAGTCGCGACATCTCAAGAGCTGGATGTGACTCTCATTGCTATCCAATTTTATCTACAACTGACAAAAAAAAGATCTCACAGTCCTTGAGACAGCATGAGAACAACAATACAATCTGGTCTGCAACTAGGTCTTTCTCTGCCTCTTTTTTGGCGGCCATGACTTCAAAGGAGTCGAAGGATTCTCAAGTACCTTCCTCTTGGGCGGCTCCTTGACAAACCGCTCTTTTGTTTTTTCCCCATGTTTCAGCAGTAACTGTCTAGACCCATTTCTACCGTCAAGGGTCAAGACACTTGCACTTGGGTCTTCCCGAGAATCTACATCAAGGAGTCGCATATCGTTCTTCTGGTGTTTGAAGATAACCGTTGGCCGATCCAAGTCTGCAACCTCATCCGGACGTTTTGCGCCCTGGGCTGCCTTGTGTCGTTCCCATCTTTGCTGGCCTGGCATGCGATCTGCCCCGAGTACGTCTCGTCGGTCTTCGCCAAACCAGAAAGTCGAGTTTCCAGGTGCCCCTGCGAAGTAGCACACTTGAAAGGGGAGCATTCCCGACAAACGTGATTCCTTTTGGCCTCGGTACCGCTCTGCCATCGCTTCTTCACTGACGTCTTCGCCGTTCTTCAGTGCTTCCTTGTACCATTCATCCAATGGTTCGCTTTGATCATCTGTGGATTCAACAAGAACCATGACTGGTACGATGCCACCCAGCTGGCGACGGTCCTCTGGGTAAACTGGATTGTCTCCCACGAGTGACTCCCCGTTATGTCGGCAGACGTCAACCCGCATCTCGTATATCCTGGCGACGGTGGATGAATTCGCAGTCTCAACGGACGTATGTGTCTGGGCTGGGTACGTTTTTCGGTCGATGCCGATGTAGTCCAAGTCGCTGTTGTGTAGAGAAGGATGAGTGGCTCCACTGTCGAGTTGCATCTTGAAGCACACACGAGGTGCTGCCTTATCGTCGTCTTCATCCTCGACAAAACAAGTGGCCCTTCCCGATGAGCCAGGTTCTCTGATTCTTGTTTGATACAAGAGTACTTTGCCGTTCTGAGAGCGTCGTCTAGGCTGCCTCAATCTTTCGGCGACCCGATCATGGAAGCCTCTCACGCGGCGAAAGCCCATATGGATCTCCCATCCAAAAGGCGCATACCCGCTTACCAAACCGCACTCCTCAGTCGGCTGCGCCCAAGTTGCGGCCATGAGTTGTTCAGGCTGATAGTTACCCCTTGGTGCCAAAGGAGGCTCATACCAGAGCCAACCTTCACCATACAAGCTGTGATATCGATCAAGTCTTTCTTCTCGGTCGAGAGTGAAAGACTCATACGAGGGACAGAAATCTGCGATATGGCCAGCGTACAGAACCGTCCACTTGTCCCAACACTTGATTTGGCCAGTTTGATAAGCGTTGATTGCAGCTCGAATGTTCATGTCACCAACTGGGCACTCGTTCCGTTCAAGAGACGCAGTTAAGAGACTTATTCGGTCTTGAACCCGCTTCCTTTTGGTAGATGCAAGTTCATCACTGAGAAATCAGCTCAAGCCGTCATCGAGAATTGGGTCGACTTACATTGGTATCAAATTCTCATCGCATTCTTCCATCTCCTCAAATTCCCGCCTAACCTTGTCCAGCTGTCTTTCGAGACCCGACAAGTCTGCAAGTGGTTGCGTTACGCGGGCATTCTCGATGATGGCTTCCCATTGGAGAACTGATCGCTCTGCCTTTTCTAAACGACTCAGATTCTTCCCAAGCGATTCACCAATAGCCAGGGGTGGTTTCCAGTCTGGAGGAATTGGTCTCCGGGCCCTTCTTTGAGGCTCGGGAGTAGCAGCGGACGTTGATGTGGACATCTCTGATGATATGGCCGCAGTCAGTTGTTGCGTCTCAAAATTCTCTCGCTGGTATTCTGCTGGCGAGCTTTCGGGTGGCCTCTCTTGAGTGTGGGACGCTCGTTGAGAGGACTCAGCTTCATGCTTCCCCTGAAGTCGTTGGCTTCTCCTGAGACCAAGGTTTATTTCCCTGTTGGCTGGATCTCGTCCTGGGCGCCATCTAGCTCCAGGAGCAAGTGACACATCACTGGTGGCCTGTTGCGATGCCTGATACCCAGAATCCTTGATTTCAGGGCTCTTCTTGGTGTTTGACCTGCCGTTACCCGCCATGATTGCAGGAGTGCTTTGCTGTCAACGGATGAATGCTGAATGAGTGGGTGAATGTCGACTCATTCAGTAGATCATATTCAGTGTTTTACGTCAACTTTGTGACTCGAGTTACCAGAATATTTGTTACATTTCTTTGTTACCCCTACTGGTGGCTATGCCGCCATCCTGGTTTGTGGCGCCCAGTTGGCGAACAAAGAAATCCTCAATTGGCAACCCCTCCCTTCAACCAGGTGCCGGACGTGATTATACCCTGGTCACAATAGTCTTCTGACAAGTGTATTTTTGGCCAAACTGAATAAACGCTCTGTGCTCAATAAGGAGCGGGTTCGCCGATGTCTTTGTTGTATCTATTATGAATGAGATCCTGGATGGCGTCCATGCTTTCGCTGGTCCCTGGCAGTATGTCTTTGTCTATTGCTGCTGGATGGCAGATGTCTTTGAGCTCTTGTATAGCTCAAATGGATAGGGCATTCGCGAAATCCTTCTTTTTTCATCTTATCAACTCTCCCACTCTGTTCTGTTCTGTCTTTTTCACTTCAACCCTTTCTGAACATCTACCCATCACTTAACAATCGTTGTTTTCTGGTCTAACAGTTCTATCTTATACCCAATAACGTCTTTGGTTGACTGTTGTTCGTGATGGCGGAGCCTATGGACGAGGATAACAATTCCCAGATTCCTGGATTGAATCTGGATCAAGATGCCCCTTCGGAAACAATGGCGACAGCTTCCGGTAGCTCATTTATTGGCAGCCGAACGGATAGGGTTCAGAGACTCCTAGGTAAGGCAATGTTATGACGAAATGTTCTAGACAGCCTGCTAATGGGTTTTTAGAAAAAATCCTTATGACTTTCCGTCTTGAGTTCAAGAGCCTCCCATCCGAAGCCCAACAAGCGTACTCGCGCTTTCAAGAAAACAAGAGTTACCCCGAGTTCGCTGCTGAGCTAAAGCGCCTGGTTTTACGTAGCAAGCTGTACACTTTCATGGGAGAGTCAACTGCATTCTTACAAGCTGTTACCGATCTGTTTGATAGCAGATATCCCTATCTGGGTCTCCGTGAACGTCTTGATGGTATGATACGCCTTGTCAATCGGAGGATTATTTACTGACTTTTACTTCAAGAGAAAGAAGGTGGTAGGAAAAAGGATGTGTCGGAAAGGTGGCCCTTTGGCCGCTCATCCAAGTCGCGACGTCGTGTGAAAGGAGCAGCTCGACATCATGACCAGACTCAGCGAGCAAGTGAGGGTTCAGAGCGTAAGCTACTCAGAGTTTCCTATCTTAGACCCATGCTAACCTTTGTATCAGCTTCTGCTAGGGTCGGATTGGCGAAAACTCTCACGGTGAGCTCACGAAGTCGACAGCTCAAACACCAGCAAGGACGAGTGCTGGACTGGACGCGAGTCGAACAGCCCCCTTTCCCACAAGCTCCTCAGGCTGCTGCCGATCCCTCAACTACGGCCTCGGCCATGAACTTTGGGGCTGGTAGATCTACCCAGGATTCCGAGACTGCGGATAATCGGGGAACCCAGCCTGTCACTGGTCGGAGGCCACCAACACCGAGTTTCATGATCAGCACTCGATCGCGCCCTGGGAGCCGGGATGATCATGAACCCGGTACTGAGGTGTCTGGAGGCGCAAAACCTCTTGCGGAATTCAACGCAGCCTGGCTCCGAAACTATATTGATTCACGTGGTAGTTCCAAGGCTGACTTCAACCTTTATCCCTATAAAGGATGGAAGATTGAACAGCCCAAGGTCCTTCTCCACCGAGCCAGAAACTTTCTTGCAGATGAGGACATTGATCGGACTTTGGATTGGAGCCAAAAGTTTGCGGAGCTGGTTGAGTACTTCTCGTACCTCCTTCACAACTGGCAGGGAGAAAACTGGGGTGTCGAGCTCCAGGAGGTTATCGATATGCTTCAAACCCACTGGCTGTTTGAGCAGTATCACTATGGGCAACCCAAGCTGAACCTCAAATTCGATACTGAGTGGCCGAAGGAGAGCAAGAGACTCCCTCTACATCCCGATATCGAGTATATTGCTGGAAAGCGATACGAACCTAAAGACGACAAGGGCGAGCGAAGACTGCTCCTCAACAAGATCCGACCAGCTATCGATGCCCACTACAAGTTGCCTTCGGACCTTCTCAAGAAGTATGTCAACGTGTATACATCGGAAGCCCCCTTCTTCTGGGGGTTCGCACCTGACTCTGTGCCCCCCCGTCGCGAGCTGGTCAAACTTGAGAACAACGCTTTTGAGAAATGCGTCTTCTCGGACATGTCGACCACAGCCACGAACATCGAAGCAAACGAGTCCAAGTTCAAGCTCGAGTGTGATAAAGAACATTTCAGTTCTGATGCACTTCGGACGTTTGCTAAGCTACGGGGAACTCGACGTGCAGCTCTCCAGCAGACTTTGAATCATCTTGACAACGCTGAAAATATGGCAGTCTGCAATGCATGGCGTACGTTTATTCTTCCTCCACCGAAGGTTCCAGAGAAGCCAGACGCAGATATCATTCTTCCTGTTATGCAAGTGGCCAATATCCCTGAGAAAGAAGCCCGTGATCCCTTCAGCTACACCCTGGGTCACAAGTGGTTCCTCCAAGCCGAGCGCTACTGGGCAGACTGGACTCGTGAGCATTCTATCAAAGAAGCCCATGGTCACAAGCTTTGGGAACAACGTGAAGTGCCTGTCATGGATCTGCCGCTCAACTTCAGAGGTCCATGGGTACAGGATTTCATGGATTCTGAGATGAAGAAGACCTTGACGCTCTTGAAGACGTGCGAAACTTTGAGGGAACGGATCTCGATTCAGAAAAGGGTAACAAAGCGACCCTTTCTATCGGATGTTGTCAGTTCCATCCTGAAAGGACTGACTGGAAAACACTGGCATGAAATGGGAATGCCTTTCAAAACAGAGGACTTCATGCCTGGCTCTGAAGACTTGGCTCATATTAGGCCCAAGGAAGCAGATTTTCTACGGCTACTGGGCGAGCACTCGGTCACTGGAGGTGCTTGTGTGCCCCTGCGTAGTGAATACAAAGACTACGTACCAAAAGACGGCCCTCGGTCTAAAATATTTCAACAAAGAATCGAGAATCTGTTCTATGGAAAAGGTACAAAGCACCGGTCACGATACGATCTTGATGATTTCCTAGTAGAAGTCAACCGTGATTGCGGTGGGCCGGTGCAGCGCTGGCGTTTCTCGAAAGAAGAGGCTATCGAAGAGTTGGAGCTGCTTGAGAAGAAGCTTATGTTTGGGTTAGTTTATTACCTTCTACCTTCCCAGGAACTTTGTACTAACAAAGCAGATTGAACGAGTATGATGACACTGTGTACTGTATCGAGCCTGACGTTCATCCTGAGCAGCGTGTTAGATGGCTTGACACAGACCAGGACATGGATGCATATATGCAGGCCATGAACTCTTCCAAGCACAAGGCGTCCTCGGATAACGATGAAGCCAACGACAAGGACGAGGTTGAGACCATGTCGACAAATGTCAGTGTTCCTGAGTCTGAGGATCTTGGGGATTACATGTTCGGTCTGCCCAAGATCGAAAACCTCCGCAGTTGGCAAGAGGCGTTCAAAGATGACGACAGCGAATATGGTATCGACGATGATATGCCCAAGACACTTGAGTTCTATAAGCGCCTCGGCTTCCGACTAGGAAAGACTATACATGACCTTCGCGCAAAGCACGAGACGCAGGTTCGCCAACTCACGCCTTTACAGCAGGAACTGAACAACAGGTTCCTCAGGGATATCGTAGATTTCTGGGAAGACGACGCTGTGAGACGACCAAACGAGCCTAGAAATAACCCCAACAAGGTCGGTTCCAAAGGCGTCAACCGTCCTACGCCATTTTACAGAGATGTCATCAAAATGGCTGAGCCGGAAGCTTATGACAAGTCATGGAAAGGATCAGACCTTTCTGAGAGTTCCGGAGAGAAGAAGACGGCTCTAGACTTGATCCGCAAGGGTATCATTCGTGAGGCTTGCGAGAACCAAAGCATGTTGTTCCCGAGTCGCATTGATCGTCATATCAATGAAAAAGGTGAGACGGTCGAGGTGCCACGCCGTCATGAGCCAGTCTGGTCCTTTGCGCATCCTGAACGAAGAGGCAAGATCCCGCGCTTATGGGATATCAACCGTTGGCCACTTCATCTGCAGGCAGAAGGAAAAGGAGGAATTCAGTACTCGTTCGAGACGATCGACTACAGGCCTCGCATGCAATTGGTAAGTAAATTGATAAGAAAGGAAGCGAGATCGCCTGTGGCTACGGCCCCTAAGTTGCCTGTAAAGCCAAGAGCTCAGCGTGAGCGAAAGCCTCAGCCGACCTCAGGGACATCGACCGATATGCCCGAAAAGATGGACACGGAAAAGCATCAAAGTCAGGGTATTCCTGGATTGGACGACGAGTTTACCGTGACATTCGGGGACATGGCTCAGTCTCGTCGCACTTTCAGGCCTGGTCCTGCGCAGTACTGGCTCGGCGATACGCCTCTACAGAGGAAGTTTATTGAAAGGTCTCTTAGGAGTGGTAAGTTTTCAATTTTCGAAACTCTAAAGCTCTATTTGATAACACGCTGCTGTAGGGATTGAGTCTGCACCAACGCCCACTTGGCGTCAGCGCCTCGCAGCTCTCTTTGGTCGCAAAGAAGAGGTTGAAACTGATCCAACAGCTTTGCCGGAGGTTGATCCTCGAGATATCCTCAAGAGCAGACCTCGGAGTGAGTCGTTTGAGGAGCAAGATGACGAATCTGTTGAGGAGGACATGCCTGATGTCGAGGAAGTTGTTCAAGGTACCAGCCAAGACGTTGAGATGGAAAATTCTCAGGAGACTGCCACACAGTTCCACGATGAAAGCGAGGCTGGTCCCTCTACAACTCCGCCTCCACTAGGGTCCCCCATGGTCGCAGCATTCTCACCTACCACCTACCTATCTCAAATGCCTGAAACACCTACTGTTCCTAGAATACATCCAACTACTGGAGAGTATCTAACAGGCACGGCTGAACAAGCGTTTAGAGGGCTGAGGCTTGGACCATGGTCAAGTCGACCACGATCTCGCCCCTTGGAGTCTTACAGACTTGATCTGACGATTGAAGAGCCTACGCAGTCACCACCTGTTGAACCTGAGAGGGACGAGGAAGAGGAGGCTTCACGTCGAGCGCTCTATGAATCGGATTGAAGGATGTAGTTGATATCGTTGCTTGACATGTCGAGTCTGTTTGCTGTTTTGCTGTTGTTAGTTTTAGACACATGGGTGGGGTTGGTATTTTGATTTGATTTGATCCGGCGATTGGACAGTCAGTTCTTGTATCCTTAGGTAGCTGTTTTCACCATGTTCTTTCACCACATGCAGATAGATAATGAGGGACCAAAAATTGTTCGTAAAAACGCAACGTGAAGGATGAAATTTCTTTTCATTCAGACCTTTAAGCCATTATTTCTCATAGCCTCAGATCCGACGTGTCCTAACCGGCCAACCTATGCAATGAAACACAAGGAATCGTGACTCCGCGGCACCAGTTTCCAGCTCCCATAAATCTTTCCCGCTCTAGTATCGCTTGCCCTCCCGCAGGGTATCCGCGTACTCGTCCAGAGGGCTCTTGATGAGCTTTGTCTCCTTCCAGAGGTTGGGGGTGAGGAAGCCGTAGGTGTTGGAGACGGCCACGAAGGTAGCCTTGAGGGTGTTCTCGAGGGTCTTTGTGGAACCGGCGGATGAGGTGTAGGCATCCTCGACACCGGCGAGCTGGAGGAATCGCTTGACAGCGGGGGAGGCAACGAGGCCAGTACCGCGGGGAGCGGGGATGAGCTATTGATTGTCAGTTTTTTTCATTCTTCCACCAAATATTTGTGAAGCTCTTATTTCGTTGTACGTACACGGACGGTGACGGAACCGCACTTGCCAGACTCCTTGCAGGGCAGGGAGTGAGGCTGACCAAGGTTGGTACCCCAGTAACCTCGTCGCACGGGGATGACGCTGAGCTTGGCGATGATGATAGCGGCACGGATAGCGGTAGCAACTTCCTTGGAAGTCTTGATACCGAGACCGACGTGGCCCTCGGCGTCACCAATGATGACAATGGCCTTGAATCGGGTTCGCTGACCGGCACGGGTCTGCTTCTGGACGGGCTTGATCTGTGATTCGAGAAAAGCACATGTTAGCAAGCTTGTCCCTTTCTCTCAAATGCCTCTCTCTCGTTGTCGCTTCGAGGCTATTCCCAAGTCATGGGGTTTCTGGATCTGGATCTTTCGCACCTTCATGACCTCATCCTTGAGCTTGGGCAGGAAGTTGTCGACAATCTGGTACTCCTTGATGGGCAGGGAGTGCAGGTAAATCTCCTCCATGCTGTTGATCTTGCCGGCCTTGACCAATCGACCGAGCTTGGTGACGGGCTGCCACTCCTTCTCCTCGTTCTTACCGCGACCACGGCCACGGCCACGTCCACGTCCACGACCGCGGTCACCGCCTCGGGATCCGAAACCACCGCCGCGAGAAGCTCCTCGGTCAGCCATTGTGAAGAGATGTCGGGTGTTGTTGCGCTGTGGGAGGGAAGGAAATGGGGGTCTGCGCAAGAGCAAGTTTTGGTGTTTCGGCGATGGGCGTTGCTGGTAACTTTTTCGCTGGCGGGGTCTGCACACAATTTTGGGGAATGTGCAAGTTAGCGAGCCCTAATGCGTTTGTGGATTCCTGCCTTATTTGTTAGGCCGGATTTATCTAGGTGAGAATTAGTGGGGGTTACCTTAGATTCTCACCTTGAGCTCACCGAAATTGGCGGGGTTCTATCTCGGTCAGTCGGTAAGCCACACTTCTCCGACCACAATTGATCGGCAAACTTGGGCTCCTAAACATCCCGGTCGCCTATATCGCAAGTGAAGATCGCATCAAGTCGCATAAACTCTTGACAACTTCATGAGTCAATTGATTCGCGGTAATAACCTTGGAAACTATGCGTAAGTGTGGAGATGCTACTTAACAACCAGGAACCCATTTTGCGCATCCATTCAGGAAACTTGAGCAGAGCCGTGCCAGGCTAAAATCACAGAGGGGAATGCATATTCGTACACGCCTGGCAACTCCAGGCCATCATTAAGGAGGGTATCGCAACTTAACTACCTCGTATTTCCGCCCCCTTTTCAGAGCCAACACCAGACCACATTACTCCTTCGCATCCTTGATAATCAGGTTTTCTGAAGGCTGCACTCGCTGAGCCCATTCGCTGTCATGTTAGTTAGCATAATGTTCATCATGAACTTTTGAGTGAGGTACTTACGTCCAACTACCATCGTAGACCCTCCTAGACTCAGGAGAACCGACTCCAGCCTCTTGAAGAGCAGTGTCAATAACACATGCAGTCACACCTGTACCACAACTTGAGACGATGGGGTGCTCAGAGTCAACACCCTTCTCCTGGAACAGCTTCTTCAGTTGATCCTTAGGGAGGTAGGCCTTGGTCTCGGGGTCCAGTACAGCACTGAAAGGAATGTTGATAGATCCGGGCAAATGTCCAGAAGATAGACCCTCACGAGGCTCAGGAGCTTCGCCAGTGAAACGGCCATGAGGTCGGGCATCGAGAACCTGAACGCCTTCGGCACCTTCCTTGTTGTGGTCCTGGGCGATCTCCTTGACCTGCTCGAAGCTTGCGACCCGGCTCTCCTCCATGTTGGGGATAGGATAAGGGCAGCACTCGACGCTGTAGAGCTCTCCTGACTCGGTGGGCAGACCCTGTTCCACCCACAGCTTGAAGTTGTTCAGCACATGGACCTTAGGGTGACCAAAGACCTGCAATGTCCATCCGACGCGGGGGGCGCTGAAAATTCCAAGCTCCTTGCTGTCGTAAACTACCACTGTATCCTCTTTTCGAATGCCCAGTTCGCTCATAGCAGCAGCAAAGCCCTTAGCATTGGGGAGCATATGAGGGTAGGGACTGCGCTTGTCAATGACCTTATCGACGTCGAAGAATCGAGCCTTGGGAATTCGCTGTTCGCGAAATGTTTGGATTCCGGATCGGTCATCGTTGGGGAGGAACCATGAAGCGCAGAGAGGAATGACTCGAGGATCGGGGCTAATCGGTGACGGGGGGTTCTTCTTGAGGGCTTCGTTGAGCTCTTTTGGTGTGACGAGATAGGACGAGAGGTTTCGGCGGGTGAGGATAACAGGTCGAAAAACCTTGGAGCCCCATTGAGGGATGCCAGCTCTTGTTGAGCGGCAGAATGCGACAGAAGCCATTCTGACGAAGTTGTGAATCTGTTCGTGAGGAGGGAGAGGGAGTTTCGGAGACTCAGTAAATTACTGAGTGGTTGATAAGAGTCAAAACCAGGCGCTTGATATAGAGCAGCGGTCAGACAGACGTTGAATAAAAAATGACAGCTAGCAAGAGGCTTAACTGTCCGTCTGCGTCCGCATCACTCAGTGGGAGAGGGCCCGGGGATTGTGTGGGGGAGAAGGTTATGTGAGGTGAGGTTGATGACGAGAAGTTAGCGACCAATCGAGTCAACTTTGATGTATGATACCAGTGCGGGCGAGGTTGGCGAAATCCTTTGGGACCTAAGCTTCCCGTCCAAGCTTGGACCACCACCATCAGGCATTTATTTCAACGTTAACTTATGACGGATTGGCGTCTGGGTCCGAGATCCCGTTTAGCGGAGGGTTTTCAGCGGGCTACAGCTTGTTCAGTGGATGGATTTCAGTGGATGAGGTCACTGAAGCGACTTTAGACCCTCCATCACAGCCCCTCCACCCTGTTCCATTGGACCTACCTTTCACCTTAGGCTGTCAACCTGAGCTCATGTGCTCCCCGCGTCTGCGTTAGTGCTTTCAAACCTTGACCCTCACTTCACTCAAGGTTGCCCCATCATCTTGACACTCGATCTCTTACCCAAGACGGCCTGTTCTCTCCTGGGACCGATCCCGTGACTCTTCTTATCGCAAATCACCATGAAAGTCACCATCAAGAAGTGGAATACGGTCGCTACCTGGCGCTGGGACATACCTGAAGACGATGTTTGTGGTATATGTCAGGTCCACTTTGACGGGACGTGTCCGACGTGTAAATACCCAGGTGATGATTGCAGCCTGTGTAAGTACACATCAGACCATATTGGATGAACCCTAACTAATCTATGCTTCTCAGTATCGGGGAAATGTGGCCACAACTTTCACATGGTCTGAGTTTACCTTATCTCTTGTTATCTTGAGTGTTGCTGACGTTGTGTTTAGCACTGCATCCTAGAATGGATCAAACAAGATTCATCAAGAGGGCAATGCCCCATGTGTCGTCAACGTATAACCCCCCAAACATCCATATGATGACTCTTAAGCTGACATGATATTCAGGCTTTGAGTGGAATGAACAGGTTAATGAGACGGTCTCGCAGGTCGAGTAAACAAAAATGCTTATGCATTAGGTTATGCAAGGTGTCTAGGCGTTTTACGGGGCATACATAGAACTCGGTGTCAGGCATACCCAGGAAGGATATGAGCAATTCAATCTCAGCCGCTTACTGGCTGGTTCTATCACACTTTTGACTTGTGCTGTTACATTCTCGTTGCTGCGTCATGCATAACTCAGAGATCATGGGTCGGGGAGGGAGCCCACAGCCTCATTGAACCCATCTTACTGCATATTCAACCTCTGATGGCCTTTTTTGCTCCCACAACAAACTCTGCAATTTTCAACAGTTTGAGAAACGACGACGATGTCTTTATCTTTTCTTTTGTGTTTTGAACAGGACCAAATATGTTGAACTGTTCATGCTCCTATTGAGTTATAGGAGATTGGTGAACTCGACTATCAGAACCAACGACTTGTCAGTTATATCCGCTGCTGCAGGCTGATGGATAACTTGCCAAGTCTGTGGGAACATTATTGAATCCTTGCTACATTAGAGTCCCTTTTGTACGACCTGAAGTTGAGGCTGTAGATCTGCACGTTGAGAGGCAGTCGTCGCCTTGTTACTAGTATCAGCTTCTGGTTCGCAACCAACGCCATTTGCGCAGCTGCGCGTAAGGCCTCCAACCTTTAAAAATACGAGAATCCCCCCAACTTCGCTTTCGCTTTTCTTTAATCCCCGGCACCCATTCCTGAGATCTTATTCCCATTCATTTACATCAAACATAGTTTGAAAGAAATACACAGTCTTTTACATCTTATACCCCTTTGCATCCCGGTTATATACCAGTAAGAAGACAGAAAAGCAACACTCATAAGTCAACTGCGCCTCGAATGAACAAAGCCTCCCTCCTGTACCAACACAACAATTCAATGTTCCCGCACCCTACGCCAGCCCTTGACTTTGACACCCAATCTCAACCGCAGGATAACTTCCACAACAAGCAAGTGGCCAACAATCCCTGGGCAGTGCAACAAGGTCCCAGTGCCATCAACACCAATGTCGTCTTCATAAACCCAGGTGGATACTCCTCAGAATCGCCACTGCCTATGAGTTCCTCAGCCAATGGACACTCAAGCTACGATATTGATCTCCTCAACCCACCCAACTTCAGTGCTCACACAAGCGACTCGGAAGAATGGTCAAGCTTTGACACCGGCATATCTTCACAAGCACTCGTTCCTCGCAGTCGAAAAGAAGCCAACGAGGCCCTCATCAAGAAGTTTCGAGCTTACATATGGCTGTTTCTTAAGAGCAGATTGAGAGTGAGAACCTTACGCCGCAAGAGCGGGATACCAAAGGGCGGGACACGACGATGTAGCTATTTGATCCCTCCATCAGGGACTGCCGGCTCTCATAATGTCAGCCAGCAAGCACCCCCACCAGACTTCCCACTTCTCCCAGCGGACGAGACGGATTTGCATGGTCTAGCAGTCGAAGACCAAGTCAACCCGCTCAGTTTCCTGGACTCGTCCGGTTCTGTCTGGTGGGGGAACAACAACAACGCTTTGGGGATATTCTCAGGTAACGAAATTCCACCTCTCCTGGGACTGGCGGACACCTCTCGACAAGTGACAGTCCTCCCTGAGGAAGAGATAACCCCAACTATAGTACAAGAGCCTGTAGCATGCTCGCATGGGCATGCCCTTTCAGAGATCGAAATCGATCAGTTTGGGCAAGGAGCTTCTACCTCGAGCCGGTCTAGGAAGCGTCCGATCGATTGTATAGACCCCGAAGACTCGCCAATCGACGAGACTAGTCAAAGATCAAAGAGGAGAAATCGATCCAAGAAGACGCCAACATCACCAAGATTAGCATGCCCTTTTTACAAGCATGACCCAGAGCGGTACAGAACTTCAAGAAGCTGCTGTGGACCAGGATGGGAGAGTGTCCATCGAGTCAAGTAAGCAACCCCCATTTTAAGGCACATATCAAATATATGTAAGCTGACAAAGCCCCAAGGGAACACGTTTTTCGAAGACACGTACTCCCGGAGAACCAATGCCCCCGCTGTTTCGAGACGTTCGAGACAGGAGAGATCCTCTTCGAACACTCGAGGGCAAGTGTTCGTTGCGATGTCCAGAGCCGCAATCCGCAAGACCAGAGAGAGGGCATTGATGCAAGCCAGTGGAAACTATTGCACGCACGAGCAAGGAAGTCTAGTGCATGGTCCCACCCGAAACTGGTCGAGGAGGAGAGATGGAACGAAGTATACAGGATCATTTTTCCTCGTGACGAGGAGGTGCCATCTCCGTGTAAGTGCTCAACCACTAACACCGAGGTAACCCCAACACTAACACTGACCAGACTACAACCAACTACAGGATCCCTCCAATGACAACTTTGAAAGGAAGATCTTGGCCGACTTCGACAAACGCGTACTATTCAAGCTGGAATACATGAACATGCAAACATCATTACCGGCTGAGGTGGCGACGGTTGTCTGCAGCGCACTCCGGGAGACTATGCAGTTTTGCCGGCAGGCGAATGAAGGCGATGGCTGTCAAAGTTCGCAACTGACTACTTCTCGGTCTCAAGATACCCAGTCTTTTCTGGGCGAGGGGTTTCAATTTACGGGTATGAGTGATAATCTCTTGGGAGACCTCCGTTGGCTACTTGATCCGAGCATTGGTTTCGACAACCCGGGTTTTGGGTCCTTTTGATGATGATATGAGTGGGAAGATTGATACCAATTTGTTTTATCATTTGAGCGCACTTGATTGCCATGCAGGTCGTGGCATATATAGGTTGTTATCACGGCAGGATAGACGGATTGGGCCGGCGTTCGAATTTGACGATACACTTGCTCCCTCATATTGCTAAGTGGCCATACCTCAATGTTCATTTCCATGCAGAGACCCATGGTGGTCAATCTCGCAATAACATATTGTGACTATAGTGAACCTCAGTCTTGGTGTAACACTCTATACCTGTGATCGTAGTTATACTCAACCTTTGATGGGGACAACCTGATTATCAAATGCTATAAAATAAGATAAATAGTTTTGGAAGATATGAAACCTGCATTTTGTCAAGTCATTCGTTTCAGGCTCGAGCATGTTTACTGGCTGAGAACGATCCTTGCTACTGGTAGGTGGCTCATGTATGCATGCAGTCACTGAAAATGAAAACGAGGCAGCCTCCATTGGTTCGCCATTTACATCCTGCGCAACCGCGAATTAATGAGTCGCATAAAAACCAGCTCTTCCTGTTAATCGTTTTCTCCTGTTTCGACAACTACTAAATGAGCCAGCCCACAGCCCCTTCAAAAGACATTTACAATCAAATCAACTAGAGGAACTTCTGCTTGTCGAAGCGTTAAAAGTATTCTACCTCGGTCAATTTTTCCAATACTTTTCACGGCAACCGGTAGTTAGACGGTAAAAGCTACAAGTATGTCCTACGCGGAGGATCATGAGGAACCTCGAGGGATTATACCGCCATTAGCCTCAGATGTCCCACATTCTCCTGGATACTTTCTCAAATCTCTTGATCAAAGTGACGACAGCGGGTGTTTCCCAGGTTGTGCTGTATCAGAATACAGGCAGCTTTTCTCGGTAGATAACCATCCCTCAAAAGTATGCACTATTCTCAAAAAGCTAATATGCTCAAGCAAAAACCAAACATTCCAATAGACCCGCTTGCACAGTCCTTTTATCTCCCATGTGCAGAGCCCTCTGAATACGGCTCAGATAGAGAAGACTCTACAGATAGTTTAGACACATCCCGTAGCACAGATCAAGGGTCTTCGTCGTCTGCTATTGCAGAAAAAAGAAAAACCCAGGTATTGGATCGATTGATGTCCAGGCTTGGGGAGTGGTTAGAGTTGAACTTGCAGAAACGGGGAGCACCAGATAGTCAACAAACCTCAAGCCAGGGCTCTGCATCAGCGGCAGCAGTTCCAAGTAGCTCTAGTCAAGATTCAGGAAGTCAAGGCACCAAAAAGCGTCGAAGGAAGAATTGCGAAGAGTCTGGCGGGGATGGTGATGAGGAGCCAGTCCAACATCGGCCGAAGCGAGCGAAGACGACTGATACTGTCGAGGCGCGATACGTCTGTCCTTTCTTCAAGCACAACCGTGAGAGGTATCAGACATCTCAGTGGAAAAGTTGCTGTTGGCCAGGTTGGGTCTCTGTTCATCGAGTCAAGTAAGTCTTAAGTTTACATATAGGATGAAACAGAAGGTAACTGACGTTGTGTCGAGGGAGCATCTATATCGGCGACACATGCTGCCCAAGTTCCGCTGCAATCGATGTAGACAAGACCTCAAGTCAGCCCTCAACCTCAACGAGCATCAAAGAGCCGATATCATTTGTCAAAGACAGAACGAAGAGCTTCAGGAAGAGGGCATTGATGAAGAACATGAAAAACTACTTCGTGCCAGGAAGCGAAAGAATGGCAAAGTTCGACAAATAGGGGAAGAGGAAAAATGGGTTGAGATGTACAAGATCCTTTTCCCTCATGATGACCCGATACCTTCGCCGTGTAAGCTCAGGGCCCCTCTAAGTGCTGACTTTTTTCTAATATATCCCTAGTTTCTGAGTTCTGTCCATTGCAAACTAATCGGGACAATGAGCAACCTGGAGCCAGTGTATTGGATAGTTTTGAGAACTATGCGCGACGCGAGTTCTCAAGACGTATGCGACCTCGTATGGAGACATTGGTCGATGGAATACTCGAGCAAACGCTCACATCTCAGGCAATCACCGAAGTTGCTAATAATGTCCTTCAAGGCCTCATGCAGTCTTTCCGTGCAAGTCAAGGTCAAGCAACGTGCCACCCTGAAGCCGAAGGGTCACCTTCGAGGAGTCCTACTCCCCAAGCGATACTGGTTGAAGACACTGTGTACGTGCCTCAAGATAATGACATCTTGGAGAACAGCCTCTATTCAAACTTGGACCTTAATTTGGACGAGATTCTGAACTGCTTGGACGACAGCCAGGTATTGGATTTTGAGCATTGGCAGACTGAAGCTGAGGCCGCAAATGGGTTTCAACACATTGAGGAGAAATCATTTGCAACTTATTAACATTTTGAGCCCCTTGTATTCTAGATGTATGATTATACTCTACTCATGACATTTATGATCCAAAAGTTGAAACACTGCGGCCCCTGGGGAGCCTCGCTTTCACATGATAAGGTAGTCCCACTCCTCTCTAAGCCTCTGGGACATACACACCATCCTTACACAGAACAACCACTTTCTTGAAGAATCTTCGCCACTCAAGAGGATCACCCTTAACCTTGACGAAACGTACATCAAGGACCTCAGTACCATCCGGCAAAGGCTGGCGATCGACCTGGATTTCACCATGCAAGCTTTGCTGGCGACCGTCCAGGGCTTTGACCTTTATTGTAGCAACGGGGTTTCCATAGAGATTGGGTGAAACAGGAGCAAGGGGAACGTTGAGCTGGTGAAGGGCGTCGCTGAGCATTTGGATGATGTGAGCTGGTGGCACGGCTGAGAAGAAGCGAGTAAGAGCCTCGGGCGGGCAGATATCGCGGAAGCGGCGAGCTTGCTGGGTAAGAGTCATAGAAGGACCGGGAGTTTGAGAGAATTGTGACATAGAGGGTTCGTCAGCAAGGGTATCGAGCATTGCACGCCGGTTATCTTGAGCGCGAGGTGGGAGAGATGATGCGGGTGCGGCCATGGAGCGAAGCGCTGGACGTTCCCAATCCCAATCCCGGTCAGCAATGGGTGTCTCGGGCTGGGTAGAAGAGAAGCGGCCAGCATTGAGGCCTGTGTCTAGATCCATGTTGTCGCTTGAAGAAGGTTGTGATGTTGGCTGATGGTCGAAGTCGATGCGCAAATTCTCCAGCATCTGTGTTGCCAGGTTGATGGGATCTGTGACTCGACCATCCGCAGACAGAAAAGCATTGTGTCTTGTGTACCAGGGATGTTGGCGTACTTGAGTAAAGTTGAAACGTTTTGTAGAATCGATGCTCATCATTCCTCGCAGTAAAGAGAGGGCTTCAGCAGGAACCCTTTCCCATAGAGCGTCGGTGCTGCGGCCTGATGTACGCACGTATTCTTGGAACTCCCAACTTCCCTTCGAGGGCTCATCCCATGGTGTGTTACCAACAAGCAGAACAAATAGAATCACACCGCAAGACCAAACATCGACCAGATCTGGCGAGTACTTCGCAGCGCTTGTTGACCTCCTATCGGCACGACCACAAGCAAGAATCTCAGGGGCGATATAAGGGGGGCTACCGCATAGTGTCGAGCTCTGCTTTCGTTGACCCTTGTACTCAAACATTGTAGCCATTCCAAAATCAGCAAGTTTTAGAGATCCATCCTGTGAGAGGAGGATATTCTCAGGCTTGAGATCACGATGTGCCACGCCCTTGGAGTGCATGAAGCTCACACCGCCAACAAGCTGGACAAAGTAGACTTGAGCAATGTCCTCTCGGACACCGACATCCGCCTCGATCTTGTCAAAGAGATCGCCACCTTCTGCGTACTCCATGGCAATCCATCGCCATATGGTATCTTCTCCTGAGGCAAACCACTCGATGATGTTAGGATGCTGGCCAATGTGTGAGTGGAGGGAGACCTCCATGGCCAGCTGCTTGGTAGAAATACGGCCATGCTTAACAGCGTAGTCCTTGTGAATGAGCTTGACGGCAAAAACTGGTGATGTTGAGTCTAGGGGAATGGCTTTCTTGATACTAGGTTAAGATCAGTACGAGCTGTCATCGTCATGTGAAACATGGGGGTTACTAACGAGGCATAGGCTCCTCGACCCACGGTTTTGGAGACGATTCGGAAGGGAAGATCCCTTGGTAAGGGATCTAATTGTGACTGATTCATTGGTTGGATCGTTAGTGATGGAACAATTTGATGAAGTGATACAAAGATTTTATGAGAAAAGTAAGGGAAGTGTCGGTGACCTAGTGAAGATTCACGGTCTCAACTCGATTGTCCAGTACAAGCGGCCACCAAGAAGGAAAGATGAAGGATACTATTTGGAAAATACCAAACAATAGATGTTCACTCACCATGATAAAGAATATGATTGGGCTTTAGGTTGTGTTACTATTCTTCTTCACAGACAATGGCCAATCGATTGGTTGAGGATCATGGTCATGATACAAAGACCCAAAAAGTTGAACGCGCTATTCCGTCGCGTCAATTGATCCCACCGCGTAAAGTGTTTTTGTTGCTGTGAGACCCTAGGTCCCCTAAATGATTAGCGACACTTAGCGCCCTGTGCACCCTTCTCAGCGCGTTAATCCCCTACGGTTTCAGTGCAAGTCCCCTCCATCTGGTTCCATTGGCCGTGGCGGTCTGCGAACACCCTAGTCGCGCTCGTTGCTGCGGTAAACAATTGGAGCCTGTATGTTGCTTTGATCTTTGAAATCATTCACCTCCATTCAGTTCCGTTCTGTCGCAATCCAAAACAATCATTCATCAGTCAAAGCCACATTAAGACCCTTTCTCCCGCTTTCATCTTCCCCTTTCCTTCCTCTCCCGCATACGCCACCAGCGAACGTTGACTTTTAGCCTCTTTGTCTCCCTCAATCGCCCCTGCATTCGTCCAACCTCACCTCTTGCCAGTTGCGGAATTGTTGTCTATACATAAACAATTCCCTTCCTCCTACCTACAACCCTATAATCGCATCATCTCTCTGGTGATTTCTTGGTTGTCAGCATCTGTACATACTCTCTGTTGTACTTCAGAAAAACATCACCATCAGCATCTCACAATGGATTACACAATGGAAGACAGCCAGAACTCTGCTCCCGGCAGCGTCCAGGCCGCCAAGCTTAACTCTGGTCGCAAAGGCCCTGACTCTCAGAGCACCACCAAGAGGTGAGCACTTATCCCGAGACATCGTTGTCGCAACATAGCTAACTTTCATCAGACTCCAGACCGAGTTGATGCAGCTCATGACGTCGCCTGCTCCCGGCGTCTCTGCCTTTCCCTCTGCAGACGGCAACCTCCTCTCGTGGACTGCCACCATCGAGGGTCCCGACGATACTCCCTACGCTGGCCTGACCTTCAAGCTCAGCCTCGCTTTCCCTTCCAACTACCCCTACGCCGCGCCCACGGTGCTCTTCAAGACACCTATCTACCACCCTAATGTCGACTTCTCTGGCCGTATCTGCCTGGATATTCTCAAGGATAAGTGGACTGCCGCTTACAACATCCAAACTGTTCTGCTCAGCCTGCAGAGCTTGCTCGGTGAGCCCAACAAGTATGTATCACAATTCGAACATCACCAAAAGGATATCACTAACAACTAATCAAGCGCCTCTCCCCTCAACGGTGAGGCTGCCGAGTTGTGGGATAAGGACGCCGAGGAGTTCCAGAAGAAGGTGACAGCACGTCACAGGGATGTTGAGGACGAGTAATTGGTTTTTACTGGGTTCGGTGCTTTGATACTTGAATAAGGGAACAGGAGTACCAGGTGTAAGGAATTTGGTTTGATGACTTGTTAGGAATACAGGATTGCATGGCATTTCCACAACTGGACAGACAGTAACGGGAGGGGATATTGATAGGGTCAGAAACACGTAGACCATTGTCGATAGCAGACCCTCTAATCGACGGTTCATAACATCCACGCCCACTACGTCCGAAAGACATGAAAGATTTTTTTTCGCCCTCATAAAAAGCCGTGACCAGAGACCACTTCACGCCGAGGCACCGATAGTCGTTTGTTTTGACTTCAAGCTTTGATCACATTTTCCCTCTGTGTATTTTCAGCGTCAAAAGCAAGAATGCCGGATGCAACTCCAAATGCCATGCCACCCTAGAACCTGTCCCAAGAGAGAAACTTTTTGTATTTATTCCTCAACAACAACCGTGGGGAGGCCCTTGGGGTCCTTGACGTTCACAGCCTGAACGTAGCTGTACAGCTTCTCCTTGGCACCCTCCTCGTCATTTCGTCGTCGGGAAATTCGCACTCGGATTCGGTAGTCGACACCCTTGATACCCTGCTCCCAGACCTTCTTGTTGAGCTGGGGGTCGATGCGGACATCGGAGGTACCCTGTGGTGTGGTTAGCACGTGTGGTTCGAAAATTACAGCTCTGCCTCTTGAAGTTGCTTCGCGTTCGGCAGGAGGCTGTTGGGGTGGATAGTCGTACCATAGACTTGGTGGCAAAGGCCTTGATCTCCTTGATGGCACGGGGAGCCCTCTTCTTGAAGGAGACACCATGGAGCTTTTTAATCGGTTAGCGTTTGGTCCTGACATTCAAGCTCCGGTTCTCGAGCTCTTCTCTAGCGGCTTAACGTACTCGCTTGTGCATGTGGATGGTGTACTCGCGGGCGACGACATCCGCAATGGCGGAGCGCTGAGTCTTGCCGGAGGGCTTCTTGGACGACATGGCTGAAATGTGACTGTTAGTCCTTCGGTCTGCGAGAGGTTTGACGAGGTAGAAATCGAAACGCTCGTGGTCGTAGTCTCCAATAGAGGTAGAACTGCGACGGAGAGAAGTTGTCGGGGTGTTTATCGTACCTGCGGCTCGTCTCTTCAAGGTCGGTCGTTGAGAAGGTGTTGATGTCGGAATAGTCGAAATCCCACAAAATCTTTGTGCGTAGGGCAGCCCTCGAAATCCAGAGGTGGGTGGGGGTAGCGAGCCAATGGAGCGCAGCCCTGATTACCCACAAGATGTTCACGTGATGAGGCAGGAACGATCCACACCTCGCCTTTCGAGCTTAACGGAACTCGGCTTAGGGGCATTTGGCCGATCCACGTCAAGCTTTAGTTGCGCGGCTGTTTATCGCGAGAGCATCCATCTTTGGCCGTTGCTGCATAACGATTTCATCATTCCAAGTCCGGGCAATTGACTTGAAGGCACCGCAACGTTCACCATTCTTTGCACAACAGCGTCTCTTTTTTTTTTCGTGTAGGGATCGCTTCGCTTAGGAGTGTGCTGCGGTTGCTGCGAACAAGACTCAGCTGGTTGTCATCCTGCATAATAAGGGGAACTTCGCGTACTCGGACCCTCCCATAAAGCTTCCCGGTAGTTAGACCGCGCGCCAAATCGAGGCGCCTCTTCATTTCAACATTTTACGTTCAATAACTCGATAACTCAATACGACCTTGCTACGCTGCTCAAAATGGCCGAGCATGAACCTGTCACCACGATGGCATCGCCGTCGCCTCAGCCCGACATGGCGAGAAACCGACTGCCTACGCTTTTCGAGGTCTTGAGTCGCCGTACTCTGCCGCCCGTCGACCTCTTTTCATTCTATATTTACATGCGTGATCAACAACGATCGGTGGATTATCTTGACTTCTGGTAGGTACATGGAAGGCTATATCGCGGAGGAGTAACTGACATCGCCAGGCTCGATGTTGCCCAGCACATGTCGCTGTGCCGTCACTATGTCCGCGAACTTCGACGATCCGTTTTGATTGGCACTCCCGAACCGCAATCCAAGAGATCTTCGGCCATTCTCGAAAACATCGGCGATTTGGAACCCAGAATAGCCGGCCCCTCGATGTACTCAACTGAGAAGGAGAAGAACCAGGATGCTCAGATGTCTGCTTTCCTTAGAGAGGATCAGAGCCACGATTCACCTCAGAGTACTACAGCGCCTGTGCGACCTAGCCCTCAGTTCAGCAACTCTCACGACATCACTACCGAATCCAACTCGCCTGCTCACACTGTTGCGCGACAGGACATTCGAGCTTCAGCGGAGAAGATTCTCTACACCTTCCTTCTACCTGGCGCTGAGCGAGAGATCACTCTCCCTGGTTCTATCACCCAGGAAGTCACTACTGCCATCGAAGAGTATGGCCGTGATGACCCCGAGGTGTTTGATGTTGCCAAGGACTACGTCTTCCAAGCCATGGAGCGTGATGCTTTCCCTGGCTTTCTTCGAATGAAGGCTCTTGGTAATCTCATCCCACCTACACTCATTATGCGACTCATTCTTGGACTTATTGCCATGTTTGCCGCTCTTTGGGCTGCTTTCGTTCTCATTTTCCTCGACTACTCTCGTACAACCAGATGCTGGGTAAGTACTGTTCGATCTGGGGTTTCGTTACAGACATGCTGACATTAGATAGCTCATCCTGCCATTCACTGTCGGTGTCTATTTCCTTGCGTCTTACCAATACTCACTGGACCCTATCATGGCCCTCGTGGGTTACAGCGAGTACACTCCTTTCAACTTCTCCCGCATCCGCGAACCTTACGTCCGCACACTTCTCGCCAAGCGTGCCATCATGGTCTTGGCCATGACTGTTCTCATCGATGCTGCGCTCTGCGTTCTTTTCATCCTTGTTCCAGGCAAACGTCTCTAAGCGTAGCTCTTCTTCACATACAACCGCGGTCACTAATGCCGGCCATTACTGGCCTTTCGGATTTCTCATCAAAAGAAGAAGTCATCTCCGCGAGATATACTTTGCACATCATATCCATTCACGACTGTAATGACTAGGGGCCTTTGATCAGGCAATGATATCAGCCCAGTTTCTCGATTGAGAAGGGCGATTGTTTTCTGGAAGATTGGCGTACGGAAATTTTCTGTTTCATCAACTAAGGGTTTCTTTGTAACTTAGCTATTCCCGGTCTGGACGACGATATTTCTTTTCGTTTCTAGCCATGCGTGTTTCTTTCTTATTTCTGGCCATTGTTAGGTCGGCAGTTTATTACAGGTACCAGGAACTGGTGGCACTTTGTACGGATTCAGGCTAATAAAAGGGTGTCATTCGTCTATTATGTCATGGTTCTTCGTGATACATGTTTTGTGCCTTGACTCTCCCGTAATCGGGTGGTGCGTAGTAGTTCACAGCTTGCGCTTGCTCGCCCTCTTCTTCTCTTCCTCGGATTCGTCAACGTCCATGCTGTCGGTATCCACCAAGTTGCCTACGTCCATTACAGACCGCTTGTTCAATGCTCTTCTAGCCATCGTATCGCGGGTCATGTTTGGCAATTCGTACTTGCGTGGTCCAGCGCCCCCCTCTTGGGAGTCACTCATCAACTGCTGCAGCTTCTCGTCGGCCGCACGCTGCTCACGCTGTCGTGCCGCGGCTGTTGTTCGGATCTCCTTGATTTGGAGCTCGAGGCCACTGAGAGTGGTAGTGCAGCGGTCTGCCCATGTCTTAAGGGCGGCGGTCAAGTCGGGTATCGATCCCGGGGCGAGGTCACGTAGAGGTGCGACGCTGGAGACCTGCACGGCAGCGCGGGCCGGGTCGAGCGTGGCATGGAGCAGACCAGCGTAGACGGCCGAGATCACCAGTGTCTCGACCTCGCGGGACCCGGGCAGATCAAGTGCATCCCGAAGTGTGCCGTATGATAGGTTCTGTCGGTCTCGGGCCAGCGAGAGAAGCGAGAGCTGGCGTAGCTTGGTTGCCTGGGCGTCGGCGAGCGCTGGCAAGCCCTGTGTGGTTTTGTATGAAGAGTATGTGCCGTAAGAAAATATCTGTAGGAGAACTAGTTGTGGGGCGTACTCTGAGTCGGTGAGATTCTGAATGGCGGGTGTTTGGAGGAGGTCGCTGAATAGGAATGTGTTCGGTGCTGATGTGGCTCTGGTGACGAGGTCGGCAGCGGCGCGAGGTGAAGTAGCTGATTTCGAAAGCGCGAGAAAGGGCTACGAGGGCTCAGAGTTAGTTCGTGAGATATCATATTCATCCTCATATGCATACCTCGAGCGCGTTAAGAGCCTTTGTTTGCTCCATGATGAGTTGCGGTTGAGGCTACAGCCTCGTGGGGTGGTTGACGGCGATGACAAGTACGTCACGATACAAAGTGAGGTGTTGCTGGAAATGACAGTTGATAATAACCGTTTTATCCTAGACTACACACTACCCTTTGGGCTTAAACAGTCCAGGGATAAGTCTCGGATACTGACAACCGCGAGTTGTTGAAGTGATTTGTAGATGTTCAAGATGGGGTACGTTATGGAGAGCTACACTTCAATGTGAGGCTGGAGCAGGCAGCGTGTGGCGGGCGCGGGGCTCATAAGGAAGGATGTGGGGTCAGCTTGAACGTGGGGTCCTTGGCGATGAATGTAGGGCTACCCTATATCACAGGTTGGAAATATGATCAGAGCTTAAAAAAGTGTCACGTAGGTAGGTTAATTAAGTGGCTGTTGCTCTATATCATTAACTCGAGCGTCTAATATGATTTCCATCGTTATATTGTCCCTATTGGACAGTAGAAAATTGGATCAATACTGTTATTCATCACTGGCAATTTATTAAGTCTTTAAAGTAACTGATCTTATCCAATCACGCCGGTCATTAACAACAGGACGACTCGGATATTGGTTCAAAATTTAGGTTTTCATAGAGAACCCAATTTGTAATTCAATTGATTTAAGGCAAACAGCAGGCTGTAGCTCAAGTCAAAACAATTGATTGATCAGTGATCACATTCAGTACCAAGAACTACAAGCCACAGCAGAAGCAGCATGAAGCTGAGCCATGGAACAATCCGCTAGTAAACGGTGCAGAATTTAGGTACGTCGCTTAGCAATGTAGGTTTAGCCACAAGTCTCACTGACAAGCCTAGTCGTCGTACTGCTGATGGGCTGGGACTGAAGGTATGCTGACTGCATGTGTAGACACATCTACAATTCTACATCAATTACCGGAACATGTGAGATCCGGTCAAACATCTCACTCTCAAGCACTATTGCGTCTTACAATGTAGTAAGACATGACTATTATAGAAGCACATGGTGATTGGTAGGACCGCCGACAAGGTGTTCATGGCAGAGTTGCGATCGACAGCGGGAGGAAATTAACCACAGACTTTATATCGTGGTTCTTAGACAAGTTCAAGTGAACTAACAGTCTAGCATCGATAGCCTTATGAGGGCAAAAGCTGGTTGGACAGCCTGTGCGATGGACGGTTACGCTCAAAAATGATCGACACTTACGTCTTTGAGGGCACGAGATGGCGCCATAAAGACCAGCTGATACAGTAAGAAGAAGTTGCACAGTCATCCTTTAACCCGTCCGTGTAAGACGAGAAAGGAAATGAGGACAACAATAGAATCGAAGTATAAACAGTAGCGACTTGCGCCTCCCGTGGATGCACGGATCTCACTGCTCACCCATTCACTCAACTCTTTGGAACTGCTACATTAATAGCCAATCGATTCGTCACTGCGACCAGCTTTCTTTGAGAGTGGAGTTTCATCCAAGATTCTCGCCCCAGCGTCTCAGCTTTGCCGGACCCGAGCTCCTTATCCATCTTGATCGCTTCGGAGAAAGAGAGGGACCCTGGTTTGGGAATTTCTGAGTCTCTGGTGAAACACCCCTGCAAGCAAGAATTCTGCTGCTCCAGCAGTCACATCGTGTATTAAATCCCACCAACGAGAGTTGTCAAACGTCTCAGGAATTTCCGGAAAGCGACCCCAAACTGGAACTTGACCGCAGCAGCCGCTGAGCCAAGACTCCCTTGAAAGGGCCTTCGGATTTGATCCATGGGTTTTGCGTTCGTGCAGTTTAAAACAAGTGTGAAAAAGAGTGAGTGTTTCCCCTGAGTCCTTGCAAGGACAGTGAATAAAACGCCGAGACGCCGTCCTGAGGAATCTTGTTCATGTCATGTCTCTCTGTTCTGGCACAGACGTCGTTTTCTTTTCTCGTACCCAAGTGGTCGTTCATTTCACTTCACTTCTCTCGTCTTACTAATGCCAAAATAGCCGAGTCCCGATTACAGACATCCATCCGACCTATCCATTGATTGAAGCCGGTCTTCGTGGTCTTAGCGGCGCATTTTGTTATCTACCAGCATCAGCTGTTACCTTCCAGTTCCAGTTCCAGGCCTACCTTGCCTCCGATTTCCTTGATTATTGATTATCTGCATCTACATTTGCGGTGTTTCCCTTTTTTTGTCTATATTCTTCATTCTGCCGAGCTGCTGCTCGCTTTATTATTTGGCTCCCGTACCATTCCACAATTGTACGCAATGACTGTGGCTGGACGATCGAACTAGATCCCGTCCATAATTAGCAACCAACCACCAGACGAGTCTAAGCGCGAGAGAGTGAGACCAAGCCCAAGTGCCTTGCATTCCGCTCTCCGCTGCGATTTGCAATCTACAACACCAAACTCTTGGCTTCTGGATCGCAACAAATTCACGATCCTGGAGACGAGGCCCACGAGCCATAGGCCGTCGCGATGGCTCCCGCCTACATTCAAGTCCCTTCAAGGGATAACGACAATGACAACAACAATATCGCACTCTCCGTCCCCAAGAGCGCAGGCGCCGGCGCCCATCTTGCTACAACGACACTTCGCGTGGACGGCATGACGTGAGTTCAATCGCAACCCTATCCTCAACTCTTACCGGCCATCCCGAGACCCAATTATGGAGCCATGTTCGGCCTCTACGGGCTCTACGGCCCCGGTTTGCCAAGTCTCTACGGCCATGATCAAGGATATATCACTAACGCTGGTCCCTCTCCAGATGCGGCGCATGTACTTCTGCTGTTGAAGCTGGCTTCAAAGGTGTCGATGGTGTCGGAAACGTCTCAGTCAGTCTGGTTATGGAGCGCGCAGTCATCATGCACAACCCTCAAGTTATCTCCGCCGATGAGATCAAAGAAATCATTGAGGATCGAGGCTTCGACGCTGAGGTCCTCACCACCGACCTCCCCAGCCCTGTCGGCAAGCGATTCACCGATCACGACGCTCACGACGACGATAATGACTTTGTTACGACCACCGTCGCCATTGAGGGCATGACCTGCGGCGCCTGCACCTCTGCCGTTGAGGGCGGCTTCCAGGATGTCCCTGGTGTCAAGAACTTCAGCATCTCATTACTCTCCGAACGAGCCGTTATCGAGCACGACCCCGATCTTCTCACAGCCGAACAGATCGCCGAGATTATTGACGACCGTGGCTTTGATGCTACGATTGTCGACTCGGGCAAGACGGCTACGGATAAGCCCTCGAAGGATTCTGGAAGCACCGGCAACATCGCCACAACGACAGTTGCCATCGAAGGCATGACATGCGGCGCATGCACATCAGCCGTCGAGGGTGGATTCACGGGCGTGGACGGCGTTCTCAAGTTCAACATCAGTCTGCTCGCCGAGAGGGCCGTTATCACGCACGACGTCACCAAGCTTTCACCTGAGCAAATAACGGAAATAATCGACGATCGAGGCTTTGATACAGAAATCATCTCTACGCAGTCCACCAACAATCATCAAAGCGGGTCATCGTCTACTGCACAGTTCAAAGTCTATGGTGTTCCCGATGCGGCTGCAGCAGAAACTTTGGAGGCTACATTAGCGGCCATGCATGGCGTCGATTCAGTTTCGTTGAGCCTTGCTTCTTCACGCCTCACGGTTAATCATCAGCCGGGTGTGATCGGCCTGCGCGCCCTCGTGGAAGCCGTCGAGGCCGTAGGATACAATGCGCTTGTCGCCGATAACCAAGACAATAATGCGCAGCTCGAGTCTCTTGCCAAGACACGTGAGATCAACGAGTGGCGGACGGCCTTCTGGACATCACTGGCCTTCGCTATTCCCGTTATGATTCTTGGCATGATCTTGCCTATGTGCGCGCCCTCTCTCGATTTCGGAAGCCTTGAGTTGGTTCCTGGTCTGTTTCTTGGTGATATTATCTGTTTGGTTCTTACGATACCCATCCAATTCGGCATTGGAAAGCGCTTTTACATTTCAGCATGGAAGTCACTCAAGCATCGCTCTCCGACCATGGACGTTCTCGTTATCCTTGGTACATCATGCGCCTTCTTCTTCAGCCTTGTCACTATGGCGGTATCGATTCTGATTCCTCCTCACTCAAGGCCCAGTACCATTTTCGACACGAGCACTATGCTTATCACCTTCGTCACTTTGGGTCGCTACCTCGAGAACAGTGCCAAGGGTCAGACCTCGAAGGCCCTTTCCCGTCTTATGTCTCTGGCGCCCTCAATGGCTACCATCTATGTGGACCCAATTGCTGCCGAGAAAGCTGCCGAGGCATGGGAGAAGGACCCTGCTACACCAAAAACCCCCAAGACCCCTGGACTAGGCGGTTCAGCCCACGAGGAGAGGTCTATTCCTACCGAGCTTCTGCAGCTTGGTGACATTGTGATCCTGCGCCCTGGTGATAAGCTCCCTGCCGACGGTGTCCTTGTTCGAGGCGAGACTTTTGTAGATGAAAGTATGGTGACGGGCGAGGCAATGCCTGTTCAGAAGCGAGTGGGCGACAACGTGATTGGTGGTACAGTCAACAGTGACGGCCGAGTAGACTTCCGAGTCACTCGTGCTGGTCGCGACACTCAGCTCAGTCAGATCGTCAAGCTGGTTCAAGATGCGCAGACTACACGTGCACCCATTCAGCGTCTCGCCGATACTCTTGCCGGTTACTTTGTTCCTACTATCCTCATCCTGGGTCTTTCCACGTTTCTCTGCTGGATGGTTCTCAGCCACGTGCTTCCGAACCCACCCAAGATCTTCCTGCAGGACACCAGCGGCGGTAAGATCATGGTCTGCGTTAAGCTTTGCATTTCCGTCATCGTCTTTGCATGCCCCTGCGCCCTCGGTCTCGCCACACCTACCGCCGTCATGGTTGGTACGGGTGTCGGTGCCGAGAATGGTATTCTAATTAAGGGTGGTGCCGCTCTTGAGAGGACTACCAAGGTGACGCAGATTGTTTTTGACAAGACTGGTACTATTACTCATGGTAAGATGAGTGTCGTTGAGTCAAGCCTCGAGTCTGTTTGGCACGACAATGAGTGGCGTCGCCGACTGTGGTGGGCCATTGTTGGTCTTGCAGAGATGGGTAGCGAACACCCCGTAGGCAAGGCTATTCTCGCTGGAGCCCGTCACGAGCTTGACGTCGAGGTTGACGGTGTCATTGAAGGCAGTGTTGGCGAGTTTAAGGTCACCGTTGGTAAGGGTATCAATGCTCTGGTTGAGCCTGCGTCGGCCGTTGACCGTACTCGCTATCGGGCGCTGGTCGGTAACCTTGCCTATCTGCAAGACAATGGTGTTGAGGTTCCGGAGGATGTCATCGACGCATCGGAGCATATTGACTCTGGCGCAGCCAAGGCTGGCAAGGGACCTGCTACCGGCACTACTCACATCTTTGTCGCCATTGATGGTAAATATACTGGTCACCTCTCCTTGGCCGATTCCATCAAGGAGGGTGCAGCTGCTGCCATCTCTGTCCTTCACCAGATGGGTGTCAAGACAGCCATGATTACTGGTGATCAGCGATCTACTGCCCTCAGTGTCGCTGCTGCTGTGGGTATCTCTCCTGACAACGTCTATGCCAGTGTGAGCCCCGACCAGAAGCAGGCCATCATTAAGCAGATCCAAGAACAAGGCGAGATTGTCGCCATGGTTGGTGACGGCATCAACGATTCGCCTGCGCTGGCTACCGCTGATGTGGGTATCGCCATGGCTAGCGGTACAGACGTGGCTATGGAAGCCGCCGATCTGGTGCTTATGCGCCCAACAGACCTGATGGATATCCCTAGAGCTCTGGATCTTACACGCTGCATCTTCCGTCGCATCAAGCTCAACCTGGCCTGGGCGTGCATGTACAACCTCATCGGTCTGCCCATCGCCATGGGCTTCTTCCTCCCTATCGGCTTCCACATGCACCCCATGATGGCCGGCTTCGCTATGGCGTGTAGTAGTGTCAGCGTTGTCGTTAGCAGTATATTTCTCAAGTTCTGGAAGCGCCCTCGCTGGATGGACGAGGCTGCTGCTGAGCCCCGCGGTGGTCTGCGCTGGAGAAGCGGAAGAGGTATCGTCGGCTGGGTGCGAGAGATCCTGGGTAGAAGGAGGGTTAAGAAAGAGGAGGGATACGTGCCATTGGCAAATCTAGAAACGGAGGTGTAAGATTCATTTTGTTAAGCGGCGGAGTCATGATGTAGTAGATATATCGCCTTGGAGTTATATATGACAATGATATCCTAGAGTGAAAATAACAACATATTTGTATACTTGTCCGTTGTCACCATATGAATGGCCTTTTGTTCTTTTTGTAGATGTTAAAAGTCTCCCATGTCGGCTCTGCAAGGGTTAATGTAACACGATATACGGCCTTCTCACCAGGTTGTCGGGTGTTGCTCGTATGTTTTGTACGTCCCCGAGATACCACCAATGTTTTGTAAGTGAGGCGATGACACCACTTGCTCGTGTTTGAAATCTGGCAATGGCTTTTGGTACGATTTGCATGGTAAAAGTCTAAAAAGCAAACGAGAATTCGAGTCGCCTCTATTCCCATGATTTTGGCATACTTGTCTGAGTCCTTACAGGCTTCGTGGGTCCACCCTGGGACAACCTCCCTTGACTTGGGGAGATATCGAGAGCCAATAATGACATATGCTTGGAATGTGAGAAGATCAACGAGAGAGACGACGAGCCAGTCGGGATACAAGAAAGAAGACAAGGAGAAAAGAAGAGAGACAGAGGCTTGGAAGATCCATTGCTGCAGCAAGTGTGTTGAGTGGGAAGATATCCCTATTACAATATCACATACTTAAGTTAGTAGGCAGGGCGTCTATTGTCAAAGAACTTAGGATTGGACGATAGCGGTTCGATGATGGAATTGACAAACAAGCACTTACATTGTCATCTTCTACCATTTAGAGCTGCAAGTAATCACTAGGTATCAATACTGGGATGCGATCCTAGTTGGGCTCATCTCAACATCCCTGCCTCACCTTCTCCATGTCGCGGCTTTCTGCAACCAATACGCAATTGGTAAGACTCGGGTCAGCCCGCCTGGTCAAAAAGATCCTTAGTCGTCGATTCAAAAGCAGGGGCCTCATGTAAGGGCAGCAATCTGCTTGTCTATTCACGCACAGCAATCCTATTGAGGGATCTTCTCTTTGAGGCTGAGACGGAAAATGCCCTTGCATATGCTGGCTTTCAAGAGGTCTAGACCCCTGAATGATCAGGCTGTTCATCCCTCAAGAAAGCCCAGAAATCAATGAAACAAAGATGGCTACTTGGACTAAGGCAGTGGCACGTTGACCACAGAGATGGCGGCTTCTTCGTGCTGACACTGTCTACAGTGGACGAGACCTCAGGGGTTGTTTCACTGGAATTCTGATACCGCCAAGCACCATAGAACCCGCCACTTCTTGTCTATCTGATCCGCTAACGTCGTGATGAATGGAGCCTAACGATATGAAAAATGGATTGCTGACGCCCATCACTAGGGGTTCTGCCAAGCCTATTCAACCTGTTGAAGGCGTCTAAGTTTGAAACGACACGACGTTTTTGACAACGAGCAGAAATAACGGCTTTGGGTAGTGCAAAGTCAACGGCCTCTTCTTGACGTTTTTTTCTTTCTTTCTAGCCCTTCTGGATGTATTGAATACGCAAGCCACTTGTCAACCCATGTGTGGAATTAATGATGGGTTTCTGGCGCAGTAGACAGGCGACTATTGATCGTTGCTAGCCAGGGGTAGAGATGGAGGAATCCACTAAAGAATTACACGAGACTGGTTGAGGTGAATGCCTCGGAGAACACGAGTTTACCCGTCTGACACAAGCCGCAATGCTGACTTTTCGTATTGCGATGCCATAACGTGCAGTGTATCGTATTATATACCCAGTAAGGGCCAGGCTTATCTATTTTAATTGACGAATCTGACAGCGGACACAGAGGCCTTGCCGAACTGACAGACTGCCTGGCAAATAACTAATCAAGATATCTACAGGAGCTCATAAAATAAAATTGGCACCTTAGGCTAAAATATACCTAAAATATGCTCTAATTATCACTGGATAGTAACCTATCCTAAAGTTTGGTAGACATCTCGATTATTTGTTCAGCCACATGACTGGCTGGTCTGCAGGTCTGGGTTTAGAATTGGCCTCTCTCTAGACTCTAGATACCGTTAATAGTATATGCAATTCGAGGCATATCGGAAACCATCTGTATAGTTCGACCCATTGTTCCCTTGGCCTACGTAACCCGGAACTTGCGTGTTCCTTTTACCTGGTTCTTGGCTCGTTTCACGACAACGCGGCTCAACACGTACACGTACATGTGCGGATATAAAACCACCTTTAACAAAGGAATGACGTGCCTTTCTCGCTTGTTATACCTATAGAGATTGAGTTGTGTCCACTTGAGATCCGTGCTTGTAAGGCGGGTGATGAAGAATACTACACACTTACATGGCTACATGCCTGGGTTATGTTGATTACAATGGAGTATATATCCACATCTTTACCTCGGTCTCAATGACGAGAGCATCAAGGTCGATAGCCTAGAGGAGTCTGGGCTTGTCCTGCAAGTTGAGAACTTGAGATTGGTCCAGCTCGTAAAACCAACGACCCTTAACGCCTCCTTCATTAGTTTAGAGCCTCTGCCCTATCATCCTCCAATCCAAAGACTTGCTAGAAGCGTCAACGCTAGATGATGTGATTGGTCTAACGCATTGCCGCAGTGCGTGCGACTTTGCAGCGATATTCCTAGTGTCCAGTCCAGATGGAATGCCCCGCCCCCTTTTCGATTACAGTACATTCGGTCGGCTCTTTGATGAGCCCCTGGAGTGGACGGAACCTGGAAGGATCGCGTTCTAACTCAATAAATTCCAAAAGGGCAAAGTGATTTTGATCGCGACTTCTGGATCGTGTAGGGAGTTAGTCTTGAGTCTTTTTCTTTCAGCCCCCTACAGGAATGTTGTTGCTCTTTGAATTGAGTTTCTGTTGGTTCTCAAGGGTAACGGGGATTGATCTACGTAGTACAACGGTCAGCCAATGTTAGTGGACGCCTGGGCTCTTTACTCTCCGCTGCCTCAACGGCGACGATATCTGTACATGCATGGAAATCTGGCAGCTCCCGTTGTCTGTCGATTTGATAGCGATCAACTTAATTTCCCACTGTAGGATGCAGACATATTAATGGGTGGCAAGCCCACTTACATGCATGGATCTAATATACTGTAAAAGTGCAGTACTGCAGAGGAAGGCTGTTGTATGAACTCGTAGGTTCCGCCAATGCTGACAGTTGTTCACTAAAACTTGACACAGCCGGGTACTTTGGTACTTTGGCACCGTGTACCTCCTCCACTTTACAAGACTGAGAATTAAGTGAAAGCCAGTGATGAGCCCCCGTCACATCCAGAGGAACGCGCCCCTCCCTTGACAAAAGCCCCCGCCATCTCATCACCTACTGAAGCCCGAAAGTCGGGGGACTTTGTAGAGGTACAGAGTAATCAAGTACAGTAAGCCTGAGATCCTTTTTTGGCTTCCCTCCCTAAAACCTTCTCCCTTTTCCTCCCTCGAACTTTTTTCTTCCCTCTCCCGTCTCTTTTAACCCTTTTCCCTCCTTTTTCGAGTGCCATCGAAACTTTGACATCTACTTACTCTTCTTCTTTTGTCTATTTGGTTGCGCACCCACATTTCTTCTTACATACAAGTTGCCCGCGCCTTGTTTTGTCTCCATCTTCATCTCCCTGTTCTGGGTCCAATCGCTCGCTTCTGGTCCAATCCATACCTCCATTACATATTACGCGCCTCCGCCCCCTTCTCCCTTCCGCTGGCCCCTGTATTTTCTTCGCTTCCATCTCCGTGTTACGTTTCCACTTTGCACCTACATCAAACCTTCGACCACGACTCGGCCGTGCCTTCATTAGCATTTCGTCGGCAATCGACTTCGTTTGCGGTTTTTCTTGTCGACTCGGATTATGCTTAAGGCCCGACGATAATAATAACGGTAACGTTCGCAACTAAAACCATCAACGATCGCATTTCCGCAAAACCCGGCGCATCCTTCTACCTCGAAATCCATCATAATGTCTTCCCGTCCGCACAACGAGGAGCCTCACCCGCTCCTCTCCGCCGAGGAGAGAGAGCGTGATATCAAGGGCGAGCTCGATGTCGAGAGCGACGCTGGTCGCGCCGAGCCTCTCAAGAACAACAACCTCGAGCACGAGTACTCTATCCCCAGTACCGTCAAGTTTGCCTGGCTCGGTACCTACTTCTTCTTCTCTCTGCTTCTGACTCTCTACAACAAGCTTGTTCTGGGAATGGTAAGTTGCCGACCCTATCGCCAACTACGGCGCTTTTCCTAGTGCTCATACTGACATGCGCCTCTTACAGTTCCATTTCCCATGGCTTCTGACTTTCCTCCACGCCTCGTTCGCCAGTCTTGGTACCTATGTCATGATGCAGCTGGGTTACTTCAAGCTCTCCCGACTGGGCCGCCGTGAAAACCTCGCCCTCGTCGCTTTCAGCGCTCTTTTCACCGCCAACATCGCCGTTTCCAACCTGTCTTTGGCCATGGTCTCCGTTCCCTTCTACCAGACCATGCGTATGCTGTGCCCGATCTTCACCATCCTCATCTACCGTGTCTACTACGGCCGTACTTACAGCACCATGACCTACATGTCTCTTCTGCCTCTCATCATCGGCGCTGCCATGACCACTCTGGGTGAGATGAGCTTCACTGATGCTGGTTTCCTCCTTACCATTCTCGGTGTTGTTCTTGCTGCTCTCAAGGTACGTTTCCGATTTTTGCATACCCATATAACCATTGCTGACCCATTCTGTAGACTGTTGTTACCAACCGATTCATGACTGGATCTCTTGCCCTTCCCCCGATTGAGTTCCTCCTCCGAATGTCTCCTCTTGCTGCTCTCCAGGCTCTGGCTTGCGCCACTGCCACTGGTGAGGTCAGCGGCTTCCACAAGCTCATTACCTCCGGAGATGTTTCTCTCCCTCCCGCTTTCGCCTCGCTTTTCGGCAACGGTTTCCTTGCTCTGCTCCTCAACATCTCGTCTTTCAACACCAACAAGCTTGCTGGTGCCCTGACCATGACTGTTTGCGGTAACCTCAAGCAGTGCTTGACCGTTGCTCTCGGTATCTTCCTCTTCGATGTGACCGTCGACCTGCTTAACGGTGCTGGTATGGGTGTCACTATGCTTGGTGCTGCCATCTACAGCAAGGCCGAGCTTGACAACAAGAACCGCAAGAACCAACAGGCCGCCGCCACCGCTTACAAGCCCGTCGAGCAGCAATCCCGGTAAATGGAGCGCTGTTGAGAACCAATGTTCTCGTTTTTAATACATGACCTTTTTTATAGACGATTGGGCGAGTGAAGACCGGACAAGGCGAAATACTTCTTTTTTTGGCGTCTTGCTTTGCTTCCTGGGATCTCTGCTGGGTGCGTAGCATGGATCAATACCTGGTAGAGTTTTGTTGTACTTGATACATGGCGGGCTCTTCACAGACTCGTCCAACAAAGCAAGAATGGGGGAAGAGATTGGAGATTGGAGATGTTATTACTATCATGATCATGGGCTATGGGTTTTTCGAAAATATGCAGGCCCAGAATATTCCTGCGGCCTTTTTTACACAACTCTTGTTGTTTGTTCAATTTTCTTGAATAGGGTTTGCATTTTCAGAGTAAGAATAGATGCTCTACATTAATGCCTGCGTTGTTGTGTCTGCTATCACATGTGTATTATATACTCTTTAGTGATTAAGAGAAATTTTATTATCCATATGATATCAATCCTCAACTAGACCAGGGCAGCGAGCCCGCTTTAACGTATGTCCAGTCTCTAATAAATTATACCACCGTAATTAACTCTGAAACAACTGAATGATCAATCTCAATACTAACACCGGTAACATAATCCATTGAACGCCGTGCTATGCAAGTAGATAAGACATTTTTAGCGATGATATCAGATATCATCGTATGATGAGGGGTGCACGACCGAGGCATCAGGGATGCTCTTTTTCTGAAGAGCCCAAATACCCTCCTGAACCTCGTCGAATGACGCATTCGCCTGCAACCCCAAGGTTTGTGCCAAGATCTCAAGATCACTAGGCGGGAGTGTAACGTGCTCTTGTCCAGACATGCCGTCACCCAGAACAGGCACGGCAATACCTCGATTGGCACCGGTGCCCTTGGCCTTGCTGAGCATGCCAAAGCGGATGCCTACTTCTGTGACGGTAACCATGATACTGAGAATGATGAGGATGATAATGATCCAGGTAATGTAGCTCATCTTAGCGTCAGCAACAGAGTCGGAGAGGATCTCGGCTAGATCGAGGAAGACACGGCAACGTTCATTGAGAACCTTGATGCGCGGGTCGATCTCGAGGTACTCGCGGATGGCGGCGTATAGGGGATGCAGAGTCGGCTCGGATTCCCAGAAGAAGTTGGGGACATCGAGAATATTGGATGCTGTGGAGAGGTTAGACTTGGGAATGAGTGAATGGTAGGGGACAAGACTTACAGAGATTGATATCGACACGGCTCTTGAAGAGACGACCAAGCATGCGCACAATTTCAGTCCGAGTCATATTGAGCTCTCCCGTCAGAGCGAGCGTCTTGGGCACATGCTGAGCTTCCAGCATAGTCTCACTCATGCGCTCTTCAAAGAAACACAAGCGCGTACTTTGCGCGATGGCATGACTGATAGTGAGCTTGATCATATGATCGGATCGCGGCAACAGAGTAATCATATCGTTGAATATACGCGGACGCTTTATATCAGCGCTATACTCAAAGTGAAACTCTTCTGTCTCGTAGTCCTCCTGATCAAGAGGTCGAGTAAGTAGACTGGTTGCACCGTTCTCTGCGGCATCGGCGTCAGCAAAGGTCAGGTCGGCCAGAATGTCCTTCTCCTGATGCTCGGTGAAGTTCCAAAAGACAACGACGCCGTAAGAGTAGACAAACATCTCTGCAAAGTTCTTTGCATCAGGAGCAAGTCGGTTCATCGAGGAGTCGTCATCGTCGTGGTGGAAGGGGTTGCTGCGCTCAGGGGTCGAGGGCCGATCGGTAAAATGATGAGGCATCTCATGGCCACGGTCAGGGCTAGGATGCTCGTACGCATCATCCTCGAAGTAACCTTCGTGGTGATCTCGCTGCTCACTGCGCTCGATCTCAAGGTCAAGCACCGTCTTGCCGGTTCCGGGGGTCTTTAGAATAGGTCGACTTCGCACACGGTAGCCATCAGTGCCGTTGAGCAGCGGCAACGCGTAGATGACGTAGAGACAGTCATCGTAAATCTTGGTCTTGGCCTCGTGCTTCTTGCGCAAGAACTCAGCGGTAGACTTGATCTTGTACGCCTGCGCAGTGCAATAGGCTGTCAATCTGCTGACTTTGTCTGTTCTTTGCATCTTGGGTAGCCTCTCAGCGAAGCTCTTGCCGCGAATTCCACCCCGTTTCTTGAGCACATCCAATTCTTCATCCTTTAACGGTCGATTCTCCTCGTCGTGTACGCGCCGCGCGAGCACCGACTCGCTCTCAATTTCTTCGTCGACGTCATCGTCATGATCATCTGTTTCCGGAAGAAGAACCAGCTTTTCGCTTATCTTTGTGGTTCTCGACGGCATCGGCTGACCAGTACGGGACTGGGCGTTTGGAAGACCACCTGAAGAGACTCGGCGACTAAGGGCACTGCCTGCAGGGCCTGCCGGGCCTGGATGTCGTCCTGGAGGAAGAGGTGCTGGAGGACCGCGTGGTTGGCCGGATGGGATCTGTGAATTGTACTGCAGAACGTTGTCGACGGTCATGAATCGCATTGGTGCTTGGCCACTACCAGGAGGGCCTTGGCCAGTATCCTGTCGTTGGAGGGCTCTCCTTTGAGGGGGCCTCTGTCTCGCGTCCGTAACCTGGATGGCATTAGCAATATTCGTCGACGTGCAGACGTGATGTTAGTACCAGGACAGATGGACGGTGTTTGGACGCCATTACGGCTGATAAGGGACCAACGCCCCTGTGCGATTGAACAGATTATGCACAGCGAGAGAAGGAATTTAGGACAATTGAACCAGTTGTCGCGGTGGAAGATGCACAAAATAAAAGTCAAGTCTTGACAAGGGTTAAATCTTCAAGATTCGAATGATTCTGATCCGATGGGGTTCGCAGCTCGGGCCAATTGCTTTGGGATGACTTTGCGCGCTGATGACCTCATATGGGTAACCCCACTAAACTGAACTGCACCTAGCGTATCAAGAGCTTCCGGCTGTAGTACCACAGAGATAAACCTTTTCCTTGCGTACGCCCAGTGCTTGTAAGTTTACCACTAAGAATACGAGACGTCAGCATGTGGTTTGTTTTTATTCATTGCGTGCTTGTTGTTTTTGTACGTGAAATGCGATCAAGTAATCAATATGTGCTGTGAGGGCTAGTTACCCTCCCTATTGCATCGTTTGGACGTGCAAAGAAACGTCTCTGCATAGCCGTTTCACTGTCTCTTTCCTAGGGCTGTAGGAGCACCTTGGACGGCGTCCAATCTAATCAAGGTTCTCTTCTATTGTTTTTCGACCTGGCCTTTAAACTGTGTTCAACAGATCGAGACTAACCCAAGGGTGGATTTATGCTACTTTGATCTGACCATTGAAAGGCTAGCCTTATGATGAGCTTCCTCCAGCTAGATGAACTATTATCCACAATATTGTCTGTTTTGAAAGTCTATCAATCTGGAGTGGTGTTTCACCCAGCTACTAGGTACCTAAGGTAGCTGCAGGGAGAAGATGGGTCCTCGACCAAAGTAAACAAACCAGGATTACCTCGGCCTCATTTTTCAATGCCTCTGCTCTCATCAAACAACCTCATACAAAGAAAAATTGCGCCCTTGATAGACAACAGCGCATAAGCAGCTGCTATACGCTGGCCATTGATCCGCATAAACTGACGATATTGAACACATGAGAGACTTTACAAGGACGAGGTTAACATAGAGGTGGGCCTTCAGCCTCAAACTCACCAATCGGGACTAGAAACGGCGGGCGTTGCTGGGCGGTTGCCCGTTGTTTTGTTTACTACGGCATCTGTCAATTCCGCCCCGCCATACCCATGGATGCTCGCCCTTGGTAGGTTGGCTTTGGTAGCCTGCTCATTTTCTTGGGCATAAACTTGGCTTCCTTTGAATTGTCTTATTGTGACAGTGACGGCATTTGCACTAGCATAGCATTCTTTGATTTCCCAACGTCTTGCCGCGACTTGGTGTTTGTTTCCATTTCCACTCTTCTCCCTTTTGCACATAACTGCCTTACCTTACCTTACCTTTACTTCCACCCGAAGCGCCTGTCTTGGATCCAAGATTCCAAGCTCCATCATCCCTCTGACGACCCGAGCATCGCTCGAAACAATGCGTTAACGCCGCCGACAAAAGGTGGATTTTACTACGTTCCTGAGCCCGCAAAGGCAGAGACAAAGACACATCGAACCGAGTTCGCGGCTTGGCCGACGACTCCCCAAAAGAGTTCAACATGTCGTCCCGCACTCATTACTTCCAATCTCAACATCAAACTCCAAGTCAACCGCCATCGCAACCGCAACCTAATCAGCATCTGCGACCACTTCGCCAGTCACATACTATCGACTTCGCCTCCAAAATCTCGCCATCCCTCATCAACCGCTTCCCATCGACAACATCCTCATCCGCTTCATCAGGCTACTCCCACGCCTCAGACCACAGCCTCAACAGCCAGTATACCTCCGCCTCTAGTTCGGCTGGCTACGGTGCTACAGTGCATGGCCACAAGCGAGCCCAGAGCGATGTTAGAGCAAGAGCAAAGACCTTTGAGACTGGGGAAACAATGACCCCCAAGAAGGGTCCAGACAATCTCTACAGCTCAGCACGACATTCTCTCCGTCCTCTTCCACAGGCTCCAGCAGCTGCACCCCCTGCGACACCACCTCATGCATCACTTCGCCATGATCGCACTAAGAGCGTCGACATTGGCAAGTTGTCCATGTCACATGTTGACGGGAGGACTTCACCAATAAAAGCATCGCCAACAAAAGCATCACCATTAACAGAATCTCCAACAAAAGCATCGCCATTGACGGAATCGCCAACGAAGGCATCGCCTTCTCGCCCGCTACCGATGCGACCAAACTCGATGATTTTCACTCGATCCGACTCGATTCTCGACCTACCGACAACACAAGGTCCCCAATCACCCCATCATTTGCATAGTACACACATTGCTCGGGATGAGTTGGAAGGACTAGGCAAGTCTTCGACAAGTCAGCTAAGGACACTATCGCGCCTCGTATCGTCTGATGCTCCCGAAGATTTCACCATCACTTCGCCAGCCCAAGAAGTTGTTGGCTTGCGCGGTCGACGCAGGTTACAACGAGCCGACAAGAGCAATGGCGGTAAAGGCCAGAAGACCACCGGCTACGGTTGGGAAGGTCGCAACTGGATGGACAAGCAACGTCAGTTCCTCCAGGCCTACGAATATCTTTGTCATATTGGTGAGGCCAAGGAATGGATTGAGGATGTCATCCACAAGTCCATCCCTCCTATCATTGAGCTGGAGGAAGCACTCCGTGATGGTGTTACTATCGCAGAGGTAGTCGAAGCTCTCAACCCTGATAGACGTTACCGAATCTTCCAACATCCTAGACTTCAGTACCGACACTCCGACAATATTGCTATCTTCTTTCGATACTTGGACGAAGTGGAACTGCCCGATTTGTTTCGCTTCGAACTGATCGATCTATACGAGAAGAAGAACATCCCCAAGGTCATTTACTGCATTCATGCCCTTAGTTGGATCTTGTTCCGGAAGGGAATAGTCGATTTCCGTATAGGCAACCTTGTCGGTCAGCTTGAGTTCGAGCATCATGAACTGGAAGCTATGCAAAAGGGTCTCGATAAACTCGGGGTAACCATGCCCAGTTTTGGTAGTATGGGTGCCGACTTTGGCGTTCCTGAACCTGAGCCCGAGCCCGAGGAGACTGAAGAGGAGAGGATTGAAAGAGAGCTAGGAGAGAACGAAGAATCCATCGTTGACATGCAAGCACAAATCCGAGGTGCTCTGGTTCGTGTCCAGCTCGGCGACGTGATGCAGAAGCTTTGGGATGAAGAGGAGTTGCTGATCGACCTACAATCTCGAATTCGAGGTGATTTTACAAGACAAATTATGAACTACCGACTGAACATGAAGCGTTTTGCTATCCAACTGCAAAGTTCAGCACGCGGATTCCTAGTTCGAAGGAGATTGGATCGACGCGACCAGATTTTGGAAGCGCTTGAGCCTGATATTTTGGAGTTGCAAACCATGATTAGGGCCAATAAGGCCCGAAACCAGGTACGAGACTTGACTTCTCAGCTTGCGAAATGTAGAGGGCCCATCCGGGAGATTCAGGCAATCTCCAGGGGCTTTTTGGCCCGCAAGAGCCATGTTGCGCAGTATGAAGAGACGAAGGAGTCGTCTGGCATTGTCGAGAAACTTCAAGCAGCCGTTCGTGGCGCTTTGCTTCGAGGCAAGGTTGACCAGGACCTTGAAGATCTGGAAGCGCAAACCCCTGCGATTGTTGACCTGCAGGCGGCAGCGAGGGCATTGCTGACTAGAGATCAGGTCAGCCGCGAGAAACAACATCTGCGGTCTTTTGGTCCTCAATGGAAGTCACTCCAGGCTCTTGCCCGTGGATTCCGCGCCCGTGAGGAGGACAAGGCTCTACGAGCTGAGCTCAACAAGCATATTCCCGACATTGAGCAGCTCCAGGCTCTCGCCCGTGGGCTTCGTGCTCGCCAGGATGACCAAGCACTGAGGGCCGAGCTTATCCAGCACGCTCCGGAGGTGGAACAACTTCAGGCTTTTGCTCGTGGACTCCGCGCCCGTCAAGAGAACATGGAATTGGTGTCTGAGCTCAACAAGCACACTGCCGACGTAGAGCAACTCCAAGCCTTTGCCCGCGCGGCAGCCGTGAGGAGGAGTGTAGCCGATACTCTTGATGCTCTTAAGGAGAACGAACCTGAAGTTATCGGCCTTCAAGCTCTAATTAGGGCTGCGCTTGAACGGCAGAGAGTTGGAGCTATCCTAGAGCAGCTTGATGAGCAAGAGCCTCAAGTTGTGACCCTCCAAGGCAACATCCGAGGATTCTTGTATCGCCAACAGCATCAAGCGTTCCTTGAGGAGTTGGAGTCTCACACACCCCAGATTGTGGAACTTCAAAGCATTCTCCGAGCCATGATGGAACGCGCTAGAGTCGAGGACATTATGGCCGAGTTGGAGCAAGAGGAGGATTCCATCGTCGCTTTCCAGGCCGCTGCCAATGGTTTCATCGTCCGGGCTCGATTCGAGGAAAAGAAGCGCTTCTACAACGAGAACATGCAAAAGGTCATCAAGATCCAGAGTTTCGTCCGTGCCAAGGTTCAAGGAGAGGCCTACAAGAGCTTGACCACCGGCAAGAACCCTCCTGTCAACGCTGTCAAGAACTTTGTCCATCTTCTCAACGATAGCGACTTCGACTTCAACGAGGAAATCGAGTTTGAGCGTATTCGTAAGACTGTCGTCCAGCAGGTTCGACAGAATGAGATGCTCGAGAACTACATTGATCAGCTTGATATTAAGATCGCCCTTTTGGTCAAGAACAAGATCACTCTCGACGAAGTCGTGAGACATCAGCACAACTATGGAGGTAACTCAATGGGTTTCCTCGCCAACAGCTCCATGTCTTCTGCCAATCAGTTCGACCTCAAGGCTCTCAACAAGAGCTCGCGCAAGAAGCTCGAATCTTACCAGCAACTGTTCTTCAACCTACAAACCCAGCCACAGTACCTTGCCCGACTTTTCAAGCGCATTCGTGAGCAAGGAACTGCTGAGAAGGAGTGTAAGCGTATCGAGCTACTGATGATGAGTCTCTTCGGATACGCCCAAAAGCGACGAGAGGAGTACTACCTTCTCAAGCTGATTGCTCGATCAATCCGCGAGGAGATTGCTGGTGCACGAGACGTACAAGACTTTATCCGTGGCAACTTCTTCTGGTCTAAGCTCCTCAACAACTACACTCGTTCGCCTCGCGATCGCAAGTACCTTCGAGATCTCCTGGGTCCTCTCATCCGAGACAACATCGTCGAGGACCCCGCTCTGGATCTGGAGAGTGACCCCATGCAAATCTACCGATCAGCCATCAACAACGCCGAATTGGCCACAGGTCGACCTGACCAAAGGCCACTGGATGTCCCACGAGAAGTTGCTATCCGTGATCCCGAGACCCGACGACTGTTCATTGATCACTTGCGTGACCTTCGCGAAATTTGCGATCAATTCTTCCTGGCTCTTGAGGACTTCTTGCACAAGATGCCTTATGGTCTTCGATTTGTATGCAGCCAGATCTTCGAGGGCCTACGACAACACTTCAAGCGAGAGCCCCCAGAGAACCTGCTTCAAGTAGTCTCCAACTGGCTTTGGCGATTCTACTTGCAACCAGCAGTGGTATCTCCTGAGAACGTTGGTGTTATTGAGAAGACCCTGAGCCCCTTGCAAAAGCGAAACCTCAGCGAGGTTGCCAAGGTCATCAGCCAGATTGCCTCCGGTCGACCATTTGGCGGCGAAAACGTGTACTTGCAGCCCTTGAATGCCTTTGTTGCCGAGTCCGTTGAGCGCCTTGCCCAAATCACCGGCGACCTGATCGCGGTACCGGATGCTGAGAGGACATTTGATATCGACGAGTTCAACGACCTTTACGCCAAGAACAAGCCAACGCTCTACATCAAGATGACCGATGTCTTCTCCATCCACAACCTAGTGGCCGCTGAGCTTCAGACAATGTGCCCGAACCGCGATGATGTCCTGCGAGAAATCATGCACGACCTCGGCAGTGCTAAGAACAATGAGAACGAGATGAATGCCGCAGGCTCGTCAGATATTCACATGTTCTTGACACCCAAGCTCCACGACGTTGACGACCCCGAGGCCGATGTCAAGTCTTTGTTTATGGAGACCAAGCGATGCGTGTTGTACATTATTCGTGTGCAGACTGGACCTAATCTCCTCGACATTCTTGTCAAGCCCATCTCTCCAGAGGACGATCACAAGTGGCGAATGCTTCTCCGCGATGAGTTTTCTGTCGGAAGCAACACACGTGGTGCTTATTCTGATGCCAACATGATTGATGTGACACGCATGTCATATCAGGAGCTCAAGCGCACAGCATTGGAGAACATCATGCGACTTGAAAAGCTGGGCCGTATCACCAAGCACAACTACTACCAGGATGTGCTCAACGCTATTGCGCTTGATATCCGCACCAAGAGCCGGAGAAGGGTTCAACGACAACGTGAATTGGAGGGTGTCCGTATGACGCTGAGCAACTTGCACGAAAAGGCCAAATATCTCGAGCAACAGCGCAAGAGCTACGACGACTACATCGAGTCAGCCATGTCAACCCTGCAAAACAAGAAGGGGTAAGTACTTCGAGACACCTACTGTGATACAATGACTAACGTTTCAACCAGACGCAAGCGCTTTTTGCTCCCATTCACCAAGCAGTACAACCATCAACGTGAACTGGAGCGCAGCGGCCGTGTTCCCAAGTTCGGCAGCTTCAAGTACAGCGCGCGTGCACTTTCGGAGAAGGGTGCGCTGGTTGCATGGAGTGGCATCACCGACTTTGAGAAGGTCAACCTGACCATCTCATGTGACGAGGTGGGTATCTTCAGCCTCGAGGGTTCGCGAGGACACATCCAGATCCCCGGAGCCAGTGCCCTGGTACCCATCGAGGACCTCCTGCAGGCTCAATTCGAGGCGCACCAGTTTATGACTCTGTTCGAGGGCAACCTCAAGCTCAACGTTAATCTGCTTCTGCATCTCCTGTACAAGAAGTTCTACCGAACTCAGTAAGAGGCAGAACCGCATATCTTTACTTCTACCGGCTGGCCCCTGGAGGGATGGCCGTAAACTGCTTTATAGGGGAGATATATGTCAGACGATACCTATGTTTCAAAGGAGAAGGGGAAAGACTGGATGAGCATTGCAATCGGCGCAATGGGAAAGGGGTGTTTGTGCAACAGACAACAGGTGTTTTCAGGCTGCTTTGTGTGGGATGAGCGTTGCAACGCACAGGGTGCATCACTACAACGACGGCAAAATATGGTAACTCATGACGGAAATCAGGGCATTGGGAGTGAAAGTAGGAAAGGGGATTGCGTTTTTTGTATTTGCTTCTATTGCGGCTTCATGATTGCAAGTGAACGAGTTGTTGAGCTCGGTGCTGTGGGTTGAATTGTTAGGATATCAGCTTGATTGGCATAATGTACGAAATGTCATTAAAGTTCATGTTTCACATCATAAAAGGCTTCTTATTAATGCATATAGTTGTTAATAACTTCGAAATCAAACGTATTAGTGTTCGCTTTATGTCCTCGTGATCCTAGAGTTGCCAGCACAGATCAAAAGAGTCGTGCTCTCGAGGGAAGAGGTTGTCGGTCATCGGCTATCGGAGAGGCTAAGCCATGATTGGCCAGCCAACATTAGTTCCTGTGGTTGCTTGCGAAGGGCCAAAGCTAGGTGGAGAAAAGCCCAGGCTAACAAGGTCCTCCTGAGTCGAGGCCGACAGAATCAGAGGCGAACAGATAGGCAAATTGCCAGGAAGCTGGCTTGACAAAATTAGGCAGCAGATAAACTTACTAGGGGTTATATGAATGAGGCGAAGGCGAGAAGGATTTGGCGTTGCATCAGGGTCCAGATGTAGCGTGAACAGGCCAACAAGCCTAGAGGCCAAGGACCAGAATGGTAAGGAATGTGCATAGAACAGCAAAACGAAATTGGCTCAAAGGCGGTGGTCGCGTGAGGTCTGGTAGTCAATTGCCGAGAAGTGACCCTCAAGCCAGGGATGGTTATGAGCGGTAAGGACTCGGGGCAATTGGTGGCCAATTAGTCAAAAAGAAAGAGAGATAAGCATGACTTCGGTAAAGGTTTTGGGACAAAGTGAGTTAGCAAGGATGCGAGTAGCTTTACCACCAATAAAGGCATTCAGTCAACGTCGACTCTTGGCACAAACAGCTGAACCGGATCTGCACACCTTCGACCTCTACAACGTGCAACAAGAACGAGGTGCAAACAAGTAAAGAGCAGAATTTAATTCCAAGGGTGCCGGGCTGAGCATGAAACCTATTCCGTGTACTTTTCTGTCGGCTCTCATTGAGAGAAAGAGGCGAGCTGCATACGACCCTATGGGAGAGTTCATCAGGCATTTCAGTTGACTGATTCGACAGATGATGCAGGGCGGTAATTAGGGACGTGACCAAGAATGTCAAGTTCGCATGTGTGGCAGACAATGAGTTGTTCCTCCGTTGTGCGACACAACATGTTCTGTTTACGGGCTATTGGTGGTTGTTGATTGGCAATGTCCAGCCGGAAGTCGGTATGTAAAGTGACGATCATGGAGGGCTTCAACCAAAGCCTCAAGTTGAGGTATTGGAAATTTGACCCGGCCAGGAGCAAAAGAATTGCTATAAGCGATGCCTAATCTCGTGAAAGAGATAAAAGACAATAAACCCGAGAGACCCGGAGGAACGACCGAAGGACCGAAGAAGGATCTTGAGAGACAGGAGATCGTCCGATACTTGAATGTCGACATCGGTAGCTGAAAAGAGGTGATTGCCTCCGTACTCGGTCAATTCCAAGGCCAATTCGAACCAATTGGCTCTAGAGGGGTCGAAAGTCGTAGGTACCTGCTCCATGATGGCCGGATTGTCGGGAAAGGCTTTGACGACCCCAGATTGCACCATCGCAAGCTGACAAGGCGTTATGGCACTAGGGTAAAGTTGCTTGGTGTGCACCAAGTAAAGTCCGCAAACGCTTACGCTTGTCCGAGCGCATTCCCAGAGCCTCGCAATAATTCAACACATGAGTTGACATGGAAAATTGCATTTCGAGGTTCGCTTGTGAATTGTCCCTGCTTGTTCCATCTCGCCTTGTTTTTCTTTTTCTGTTTCGCTGTCTCATCTGCCTAGCGGGTCGCCTTCGGTCAGATGGGCACTGCCAGTCCTGGAGGGAGGAGACGAGAATACGAAGTGCGTGTCAGAATGAGGGCGAACATTGCAGATGTGTAGCAGGACGTGGCGGGCGGCGGAATGGCGACCTGATGAATGCAATGGGAGGGGATTGTCGTCTTGTGGACCGCGTGAGGGTTGTGAATATTGCCTATACAGTAGTTTGACACGGTGTGGTAAAGGGTTTAGAAGTGTGGCTATACAGTGCCGTATAGGATATCCATGCACCGTATAGACAATTCTTGGAGGTTGAGAGTCTTGCATGGCCTGGGAGGTCAAACGACGTGTAGATAAAGGATGCAGGGACCGGCTAATGGCGTAAGAGGGACAGGCCAGTGCGTCGCCAGAACCCGGGCTCCGTGCTCTATGACAATCTTGACACCCACTAAAGCACAGCTCGATTGCTCGAAGATGGTGGGACGAAGTGCGTCCTCGTCACAGCCGCTGCATGTTGCATCGTCGGATTTGTATAAAACGGGGGACGGCAGCAGAGAAGCTTCGACAGGCGCATGTGGGGAAGCAGTCTGAGGCAGACACTAGAATGCATCCAGCGCAACGGTATGTCCGTTGAAGCTGATGCATCACGACGAGGTTTATAAATCGAAACGCCAAGACGAGGTCGACGGAGATCACGGCCCATGTGATAAGGTGAGTGCGTGGCCGTGGCAATGGCTGCTGATACAATAGATGCAGGTTCTGCTTATTTGGTCAACTTAGCAAGCGTTCAAGTTGATGCACCATCCCAAGCATTCATTGTGTGTTATCTTGGATTGATATTGTGCTTCGTCAGAGATCCCGGCTCTTGTGGTGGCTGGGACCGAGCCGAGTCAAGGCGGCTTGTAAGTGCCATTATCGCAGTTTCTATGCACGGAGTATGGAATTCTCAGCTTGAAGTTATTGTTTCAAGAAAAGCCGATCTTGTTACCGTATGATGTGTGATGATGATGCGGATTGCTCATCATGGAGTAAGTAGACGTGGCTTCTCTCCTCTTGGATGCTCGGCTGGCGGATGGTGAATCAAGGAAAGACTGAGCCAGAGCCAAAATTCAAATCAATGGAGGGGTAAATCTAAGGAGCTGTCAATCTTGGTAGGCTTGGCCAGGGATGGATTGGGCAGGAACCCATGGACCAATGATGGTTGGCTCCTGGCCAAATCGAGTAGTCTCTCGGAACCCCTGCGCAAACATGAAGGTGCAGCCAAGCCACCTTCCCTGTATCTACATAAAGTAAGACAGAAATTGTCTTTTCTAATCGAGCAAAGAATCCTAAGCCAAGTAAGTATTTAGGCTAACTTCAATTGAATTATAGGCTCGTAACTATAAATCTCGTCTAATCTATGATTTAATTGCAGAAGAGATATTGATCATGTATAAATTATCTGCCTTTCCGCATTCTTACGGCTGCATGACTCTCAGGCGCAAGATATGCACTATCTGTGTAGTGGTATTGACCGAAGAGGTCTCGTAGACGGATATCTACATACCGCCGTATTCAAAGGCACAATTGGAAACAAGGAGAAACAAGCAAGGATGATTTAAATTACTGGACAGTAAGAACGAGCATGTGATGTGATTATCGTTTTGCATACAGGTAGGCTTGGTCCAAACACCAAGAAGGCAAAAAATGGTGGTGTATTAGCCAGACATCCTTTCATGCCCGCGGAGCAGCACACAGTGAAATTGGACCATGGCTGGTGTTTTTGCCAAAGTGATAGTCATAACTAAAAAGTTATCTAACAACGATGCATGTGTGTGATAATCATGATACTCGTGACTCATTTCGTGTTGGAAACTCTTGGTCAAGAGGTCCGAGGTTGGCCTCAAGATTAAGTCCACACTCGGTTTATTGCATGTAAGTCGTATTGCCTCCCCAGTTATTTTATTAGTTTTTCCCCACGTTCTCGAACAACACCACACACGCCCCTGGACCCATCCTCCAAAAAAGATTCTCGGGTCTAGCGCGCTCGTCTTCTTGCGTGATCGCGTTTCTGACATGGCTTATTGGAATAACCCCTGGCTACAAACTAGGCACCCCTACTATGCAGAAACTAAGCTACTGTGGACCTGCGGCCAAGCCCACCGCTGTCGTGAGCCGCGTCCACAAGAGAAGAGAGGACCAGGACCGTAACTTAGACACACCCCAGCTTTTATGATTCCCGTCGCCTCTGACGGAGCTCCCATCCCAAAGATAAGTTAAAAAGCAAGACAGCTCTAATCGAGTATTTCCACTCCCCGTTGATTGCAAAACTTGTGGCGTCAATCACCTCACCGGTACCTTTCCCCCTTTTGGCTCATCTAATCGGGGATTTGCTGGTTACCTTCTTATTTCTTACCGACTCATCCTGCTCATCCACCTCAACCCTCGCGCAGATCAGCTTCTCTTCCCCATCTTCCTCCACTTGACCCCTGTAGCCGTACGTTCTCTTGGTACGGAGAGCGCCTGCTTGAGTCTGTCGCTCGTGTTGTGTTGTGTTGCCGCGTGTGCCGTACTGTACTGTTCAAAGACCCTATTGCGCCATCCGCTCATTACCGCTCCATTGATTCTTTGAATCATCAATCTGAATCATAGCTACAGCCCTAACAGGGATACCACGAGACGATTAAGCTAGCCACATCTCCGCATTGATCTCACGAGACGTTCTCTGCTAGAAGCATTGGCTCGACTTCCGTCTCTAAGTCCTTCTCCACCTCCACTACCTGCCTTGCTCGCTATATTTATTAAGCTATCCGCTTCCATCTCTTCCACTTCATACTTTCTTCTCTCTCCCAAACACATCCCTAGATACCCATCACTTTCTTGCCTACAGATCAAAAAGGATCTTATCAATCAACCTTTCACCTTCTCAACCCCTCAACAACCCTTACACTACAGATCTTTTTAGTCGAGCCCAAGTCACCATGGCGCCAGACCTCAACTCCCTCCCTCCCTCTCAGGGAGAGACCTCTGCTGCCCCTCAGCTTTCCTCTGATGCTGACAGGCCCAACATCCTCTTCATTATGGCCGATCAATTGGCTGCTCCTCAGCTCAAGATGTACAACCCCAACTCACAGATCAAGACGCCCAACCTCGACCGTCTTGCTTCAACTGCAGTCCAATTCGACTCAGCCTACTGCCCTTCGCCTCTCTGTGCTCCATCTCGCATGAGTTTAATCAGTGGTCAACTGCCCATGAAGATTGGTGCTTATGACAACGCCGCTCAGATCGGCTCTGATGTGCCCACCTATGCCCACTACCTGCGTTCCAAGGGCTACCACACTTCCCTTGCTGGCAAGATGCACTTCATTGGTGACCAGCTCCACGGCTATGAGCAGCGACTCACCAGCGACATTTACCCTGGTGACTTTGGCTGGGCTGTGAACTGGGATGAGCCTGACACCCGCCTTGAATGGTACCACAACGCCAGCTCTATCCTCCAGGCCGGTCCTTGCGGCCGAAGCAACCAGCTCGATTACGATGAGGAGGTCATGTTCAAGAGCACTCAGTACCTTTGGGACCACGTCCGAGAGGGTCCCAAGAAGCGACCTTTCGCCTTGACTGTTTCCCTCACTCACCCACACGACCCCTACACTATCACCAAGAAGTACTGGAACATGTACGAGGATGTCGATATCAACCTGCCTGAGGTCAAGATGAACAAGGAAGACCTCGACGCCCACAGCCAGCGGCTGCTCAAGGTCTGTGACCTTTGGGACCAGGACTTTTCCGAGGAGCAGATCAAGCGAGCTAAGCGAGCATACTATGGCTCAGTGAGCTACGTTGACGACTGCATTGGTCGTCTTCTTGAAACACTTGAAGATGCTGGTCTGGCTGAGAACACCATCGTCATCTTCAGTGGTGACCACGGCGACATGCTGGGCGAGCGTGGCCTTTGGTACAAGATGAGCTACTTTGAGTCATCTGTCCGCGTCCCTATGTTGATCAACTACCCCAAGCGTTTCGCTCCCCACCGTGTCACTCAAAATGTTTCGACTCTTGATCTTCTGCCTACCATTTGCGACTTGATCGGCACTAAGCCATCTCCTTACCTTCCCATGGATGGAATCAGTATGCTGCCTCACCTTGAAGGCCGCGAAGGCCACGACACTGTCATCGCCGAGTACACTGGCGAAGGTACCGTTCGCCCCATGATGATGATCCGACGAGGCGACTGGAAGTACATCACTTGCCCGGCCGATGAGCCTCAACTTTATAACCTCGCTCGCGACCCTAAGGAGTTGGACAACCTTGCCCGTTTTAGAAAGATTGCGCCACAGACACCCGAGGAGGAAGAGGCCAAGGAGGCATTCCACAAGTTCGAGGCCGAAGCACACGCTCGATGGGATTTCGATGCTATTACTGAGCAGGTTATCCTATCGCAGCGCACCCGTCGGGTCGTTTGGGACGCCCTCAAGGAAGGCGAATTCACCAGCTGGGACTTCAACCCCGATGATGACGGGAGAAAGAAGTAAGTAATAACCAACCAATCCCTACTGCAGTTCATGTGCTTCACAAGCCACAATATCACATCATCCGAAGGTTTAAGACATTCTAACGCCGTTACCGCAGGTACATCCGCTCCACCATCCCTCTTGACGACTTGGAGCGCCGAGCTCGCTACCCCTTTGTTGACGCCCATGGATACGAGAGCAAGGCTATATCCCATGTTCGCGGCAACTAATACAAAGTTTAGAAATTTTATGAGACATGACCGGGGGACTTTCTGGATTGGGCATTTCACTTTAGCGGTTATTCTTGATGTTTACCACGCACAGCGTTGGATTTTGTAACCCTTCTTTTTGCATCAAGCATAGCCAGCTATTTGGGTTTCTGTATTTATTAAAAAAGCAATTTGAATTTATCAATTGACATTTTACCAAACACAAACAAGTATGAGAGCCGTATTCACACGTCAAGTAAAGCCATCTATCATCCTTCAAAGCGTAGTCTAGTCTACATATGCCCGACAGACAAGCTTGAAGTTTAACGTCACAGAACAGTGAGACACGACGTTAGCACCAAGCTAGCAACTGATTATCGTTGTTATCAATCGCATCTCGTCTTCTCAAATCACGATCAGCGGTGAGGAAGCTCCATGCCTCGACTTTGAGGTACCAATATCGCATGCTAACATCACCCAAACCAAACATATCCAATCACTTCCGGAATAGCGGAGTGTCGGTCTCCGGGCCCGATACGGCCGATCGCTCCGTCAGATAAACGTTGTTACGACGGCATGTAAGGGACCCAAGCGCAAGCGCGCGATTGTGTGATTTTGGCGTTGATGTCGCAAGTGGCCCATGACGTTGCTGAATTCAATAGAATCTGGGGTGAGTGGAGAGAGAGGTCCGCTCCGCAGGGTCTAGGCGTTCTTTTTAGAGATGGATCCCCCAGAGGGTGTTGGTGTAGAGACGGGAAGCTTTTATGCCTGAACTGCCAGGCCTGATATCCTGAGGTGTGGAAGCTACTCACCGAGCTCGGTGTGTACGCGGTGACGCGCTTGCATTTGGAAGCTTTGAAATGCCCCGCGCCAAAACCCAAATTTACTTCATCCAACTAATTCTCTTTTGGCAATCTGTTTTCTTTACAGCATAACCGACTGTCACCGCAGATCAAGATCATTACGCATTATTCTCCGATTGTAGGCTTTAATTGCCAGCAGACCCAACGATCGATTGCCAACCGCCCTCTGTGTCAAAGCCATCATCATGGCCACTCTCAACCTTGAGGACGAGGAGCTCAAGGCTCTTGAACAGACGTTGAGCAAGGTAGCTCAGCTATCAAGCAGTGTCCAGAGCTTCAGACAAGATCTGTTGAAGAGTAACCCTCTACCACCTCCGTATGTAGTCTCACCGCAATGCGCCATCTCCGAGTCGCATCAGCTGACAACTTCTGCTTAGGAAATCTATTCAAGCATCCGCCAAGATTCTCCAAAAGAATCTTAGGTCGCTTCTCGAGAGCACAAACGAAAACGCAGACCTCTTCAATCGCATGGCCATACATCCCTCGACCAACTACCCCGGCCGTGTCCACGAAAACGTCCTCACCCAGCTCCTACGCAAGAAACTCGAACCCGATGTAGAAGAACTAGTCAGCCAAGGCCTCGAAGCCTCTCGACTCGCCACACCGGCCGGACTCGAAGCCTTAGATAATATCTGGAAGGAGCTTCGCGCATGGCTTACGGAACGTGTGGGTTACTTCGCTGCCAACGAGAACAACGATGTCTACACTGCGGAGGAGCGCGCAAACGGAACAGAGAATGTACGCACGGGTCTACGGAGGGATATTGAAGAAGGCGAGGATGATGAAGACGAAGAGGATGAAGAGGAGGAGAATATTGAGGCCCCGGTGCAGGTAAGAGGGCCTGAGCCGGAGACGCTACTATGGTTCGCGGCAAGGGGAGACTTTGAAGTACCGCGCAATGTCGAGTATGAGCGCAAGATGGATGTCTGGAAGGGGCTTCAGGGCGTAAACATACCCACAAGTGACCAGCAACTGCAGGGCCATGTTCCTTCATGAGAATGGCCTACATGGGCGAGAGACTGTGAAGCACGTTGCGATAAGCTGTTGTCAGGTTGGCAAACTTTTAGACCAAGGCGTTTGGGGGGGGCTTTGCCAGTGAGTGGCTTGATATTGATATACCCAGTTAGTTGTTAGTCGTGAGATAAGCTGACGGCTGTTTAGGGTCTGATGCGTTAAAATAAGCAGTATTCTAGTTTGATGCAGCTGGAATGGCTCTTGGATTCTGTGAGAACCTATGATCTGAACTGATCAACGCGATTTTCGAAATCAAGACACTGCTTGACGAATTATACTTTTGTTCTGTATATCAGTTCGAATCTGGTATTTGCCAAGTCCAGCCTCGCCATAGTTGAGCTATTCATCACAACTCAAACGGCAAGACATTGAATCCTAATTGGTATTCTAAGCTTACATCATCTTGATCACCCCAAAGCTCATTGAATATCCCTTAGCTCCAAGCAGCCAAGATGAAGCTTCTCCAAGCCAAGGCCAGTAAGCTGACCTCAGTTCGGCTGCGGCCGACTCGCGCGCCCATCTCCAACAATCATTCGTCGTCATACTCAGCCAGTGTCGTCACCCAAACGTCCATGGCGCCAAAGCTACCCAGTCCCCGCGTTTTTGACAGCGCATGGCTGGGATGTTAGTGCTCACAAGACCGGGAGGTTGCAGAAAACAATTCAACAGTTAGCAGTCGAGATACTGTGCTGGTTTTTCTGACGATACCGATGACGGAGGATATGATGGGTTACTTATACAGCTGTAGATGGAAGCTCATCTGAAGCTCGTCTTTTTCGTCATTCCCTGCTCAATTGCTGTCTTTCCCGCAATTCGCGATTCAGGATGATGGCCTCATATCAATTGTGCTGCCACGGCGCTGGCATGCACCCAAGTACATACGACCATCTGTCGGAGGCATCAGAACCACATATGGAAATCATGTCGAATGATGCAACACCACGCTCGATGCCAGACTTTATCGTCGATAAGACCGAGACGAAACTTACTTTTATGTCATTACCGCTCGAGATTCGGCTTCATATCTACCATTGGCTTCATCTCATGTGCCCTGTTCGACATGCGCAACTCGCCCCGTGGTATCCAACTCCAGTGCATTGTCAATACATTCTACAACCAGTTGACCCAGATGCTGAATCTGGCAATACACGTTCGAAACGTAAGACGGAACCGGAACTGGGATTGCTCTCGCCATACCGTCCTCTTTCCGGCCTCCCAACAAATCTCCTTCGTACGAACCGACAGATCTACAGCGAGGCGCGTCTCATACCATTTACGCAAAACGAATTCGTTTTTGTCAACTGGTTCGCCTCAGGCCTCTGGGCCGCCCGCGCCTTCACACGAGCCCTTGCTCCATGGCAGCGCGCTGCCCTACGCTACGTTCGACTAGAAGTACTCGCACGAGATGTAGTAGTTGGAGGCGCAGGCCGCGAAGAATGGCGCGCGCTGTGCAGCGAGTGGGCATCCGGTGTTCGAGGTCTGCGGATGAAAATGGTTCTTGGGGCGAGCATGTCGGTGGTGACGGGGCCGGCGTTCGGAGGCGGAGTGGGGCAACGGGCCGAGGCAGCGCGGCGATGGGTCGGAGAGGGACTCGGGTTGATGGTGCGGCTGCAGAGAGTCGAGATGGAGGTTGTGGCGAGGGAGATGGGCGATACGGATAAGATTGAGTGGTGTGAGATGCTGCAAGAGGAGCTGAGGGCGGGAGGACTGGAGAGGGTTGTGGTTGTGTGTACGGAAAAGGTGCAGGAGAGGATGGAGTGGATTAAGAGTGATGTTGGGTGGAAGAATCGAGAGAGGGAGGGGGAAGCTGCTTCGACGGAAGATTCTACGATGGAGACTACAAGGGAGATTGCGTTGTAATTTGTTTGCATATCATTTGGCATGGGATTGCTCTGCGTGGAGTTGATGTTTTCAGGTCAAGGTTGGCACTTTGCATCTTTGCATATGGCATTATAAATTGTGAGCATTAGCTACAGAATGATACTGAAAATTGAAACGGTGATCAACAAGCTTTGACACCGAGATTGATATCCCTTCACTTGCCGTCTCTAACCCCCAACTATTGAAGCTGACATGGATGTAAGTGAGATTAAAAGCGCTCCGATTCCCGGCCACCTACGATTGACATGTCGCATGAAGCTGGATGTTGGTCCATCTAACATAGCAATAACTTAATCGGTTGATCAACTCCAGGAAATGACCGTTGTTCGCGGTTTCATCTAGTGTAACACTGACGATAGGGCCTCAATGCATTGCTTACCTGCTGTAAACTGGTCAACTATAAAATCAACCAAGTATGAGTCTCGCTGGTGGAAGTCATTTAAGGTGCATTCGCTAAAAGAGACAATACCCATAATATCCCTCAGTCAATGAAATAAAATGACGGCTAACCCAAGTAATGATAACCTTATCATGAACACAGTAGATGTAAGTAAGCATCGGGATAATAAGACGCCATGTGACTTCGCGCGACTCTCGCCAAGCTGTGCCGCATGAGTCACGTCACACGACGAGCAGCGTGGAGTTAAGCTTTCTCCTCCACTCCTCATATTCATATTTCTCAAGCAGAGCGATAACGGGGACTTTTGTTAGTAATATCCCGGTGCTTCTGCTTTGCAAATGTGACTCCAAGAGTGAAGTGACTATTTAATACTCGCCTTCAGCCTTATTGCCTTGTGCAAAACTACGGTTGCTGTTCCCAATTGGTGATTATCCAACCCCGCCTCCACACGGCACCCTCCATATCGATCAACCTCCACCTCTGGAGTATCGGATGTTAAACCGACTTTCGTGAACAGAGACAAGATACTCGAATAACGAATTACAACACGATTGAGACTCACTATACAACAATTCAACTGTGTCATACTCTTCAGTCATCATGGAGGCCAGGTGTCAATGCGGTTCTGTCAGCTTCAAGACCCCTCTACCTCAACCTCTTGCGCTCTACATCTGCCACTGCGATGCCTGTAGACGACAAACGGGCTCAGCCTTTGGCACCTCGGCCATCTTTCCCAGGTTCGATTTGCCTGATACGGATCTGCTGAGCTGTTACAGGTAGGAGAACGCGACTATTAGGTCACATAAATAGCTGGACTAATTGGCTTTGGTTCGTGATAGTCGACCTACAGCGTCAGGACATCAGCTCTACTGGTGCGTGTTCAAGATGCCTTAACGAGTTGGATGTATGATTGAGCGCTAACTGTGACGACAGCTACTTCTGTCGCAAATGCGGAACTCGTCTCATTCACTCAACGCCCGTACGTACTACCAACTCTCCCTCTATCACACTTCACATATTCACTAATTCTAGTCTAAAAACGTTATTTCCGTCAAAGGAGGCTGTCTTGATGGCCTTGACTGGAAACGCGCGGTTCACATCTGGACCAAAACCGCAATGGTCCCTATTCCCGAAGGCTCTGAGACTCACTCAGAGGAGTCGGGATATACGGACTATGGCTCGACGCAAGAGGACCTGGACCAGCCTGGAGATCTTGTAGGAAGTTCAGGATGCAACATGCCCGTCAACGAAAGGACTTCTGTGTCTGGCGCTTGTGAGTTGAGTGGCAGTGTTGATGTGACTGGATGATTATGATGCGGTTTACTGTTGGCGCCGTTGAGAGACTTCGTGGGACAGAGTGTGAGTTTCGGAGTTGATGCATGTCACTGGAGTGGATGTGGTTTGCATGTGATGTTGGCATCGGGGGAGTTAATACCATGGGGAAATGTTAGGCGCAATAAACGACTAGGGTATACGAAAATGAACACCATGGTTTTGGGAGTAGTTATCAGCATCTGACAATCAAAGTATTTATGAGTTGGGGATACTTATAGTATCTGGCTTATTAACCTCTTGTCTCGGTTCAGGCCGGGCATCTTCGGAATCGTGACCAGAATATTTGCCGACTTCTTGACGTCTTGAATCTGTTAGCAGGCAGCGTAGTTGAGGTGGTAAAATCACCATCGTATTTCAGGTACCAAGACCCCTGTTCCCCTGACCTGCAGGCCAAAGGATGCACGCTAAAAGCAGATCTCGAGGTTCATGTTAACTACAGCACAACCTAAATATTCATGATGTTCGAGGGCTCAGCCTTATCTTTCAATCACACCAAGAAAATCTATTCGAAACACTGACATTTCCTAGCTACCACAGCTGACAGATTATTAGAAAGCAGACTCTTGTCCAACAGCTCTTGGCATTTCGGCCAATGACCTTAAAGCGTCGAGTCGGCCCCTCCCGAAACCTCGGATGAACAAGGGGTGCTTCAGTTACGTCTCGCCATTGATGGAGAATTCGAGTGACAACTAAGAGTTCCTTGTTTCCTCTTTCTCCAGTCAATGGCGTCTTTTAAAGTCACATCACCACGGAAGAGACCGATCGTGTTGATTTTAGCTATTGTACCTGCATATTAGTCGCCGAGTTGGCCTTGCAGCTGTTCAATTTCGCTATGTGTTCCTGTATTGCAGAAGTGCATGCAAGTTGAATAACAGCGCTTAACCAAACTTTTCATGTGATGAGAATTCTTATGACATAACTTGTCTCATCTCGTCTTGTAGTACCTATTGTCGCCAAGTCCTGTCAAGCGGTGGTGCCATTATTAGTCCCCCTTTAGTTCCGGCTTGACAGGTTTCGCACAGACATTGGGATCGAGAACATGTTCATGATGAGTTGAGTTTCTTGGATTAAACAACGACAACGATCTCTGATAACTTTATTCGAATAAGAGTTTACTAAACCAGAACGTCGATCATAAACCTAGTTACTACCGTTCAGGGCTGAACTCTCAATGTAATTCCCATTGTCGTATCGTATTCCCAACCTCGGGACTCCCGGTTGCGATAGCGTCTCAGGAACCACTTCCAACCCCTGAACTCTAGCTCATCCCCAAACCTCATCCCTGGCACATCCTAACCTCAACCGTCGCAGTCTCCGTTTGAGCCTCAGATTCCAGAATCACAATGTGCCAGAACCCCTGCCTTGCCTCTGACGGTGTGTGCGGCGGCGCGGTAAGTCTAAACTATGGGGTCTAGCTTGGCTCTTGGTGGTGGTCTTGTGAAGTAGGATCATCCCATTTTCTCTTCCTCTCCCCTCTTTCTGCTTGTCAAGACTTCTCTAATTCTACTGTGCGTGTTTATCTTTTCTTTTGCGTCGTGACATCAGTCAATCACTCGCTCTTTCATTGATTGACTTGTGCTGTCGGGCTTTGGACTCGGCGCATCTTGTTACGGCTTCTTTTCTTGTCTGCCCCGGGCAACCATTCTTTTCTATCTTTTGGCTGTAGGCCTTGTAATACTATATCGGCATAGTATTATCGCGACTTTACCGTCGTCGAGTTTTCATATCCGTCGCTCATTCATTATATCCGGACTAAACCGCCTTTTCGAAACTACCAACGGCTGGACTGTTGTGTCATTCATTACGCCAAGTCGCGAATCAGAAATCAGCAAAGTTGGATCGAGGATTTAGATTACCATGAAGTTACTGTATTGGCTCACTGCCGTCTATGTTGCGCAGGTGAGTGACTCGACTTACATCTCTACACGGGCCAGCAACTGATTTCAACAAAATACAGGCCGCGGCAAGGCCCGGACAGAGGGCAATAAGAAGGAGGCAGGTGGTTGCAGAGGTAGAATCAGTTGAAGAGGCGCCTTCGGCGTCCGCGCCCAAATTCGAAGGGTAAGTTGAGTAAGATATAGAGTGTATTTCTTACTAACATGACTACCAGACTGAGGCTATCTTATGTCACTGAAACTACTACTCAAAAAGTGACCGAGACACAGACACAGACCGTGGTACAAACTGTCACAGATGAGGCTGCAGGTGCTGCTCAAGCTGTGACCGTTACTGTTAGCGCGGCCGCGGTTACTGTCACTGAGGTCAAGACTGAAGTTGTCACCGAAACCGTTAATTCAGTTGTCACTCAAATCGATACCCAATATGTTACCCAGGTGGCAGCGGCAGTTGTGAGTCCAGTCTTGAAAAGGACGTATAAGTGCTTTTATGCTGACTTAGTTATAGCCTGCTGTGACTGTAACTGAGACTATTACACAACCTGTAAGTCCAATATCACCAGTGCTTCTCACTTTTGCTAACCACAAATGAAGGTCGATAAGCCCATTACCATCGTCCAAGTTTCTCCCATCACTATTGTCGATGTTTCTCCCTTTACGGTTCACGATTCGGTTACTCAAAAGGTAACTGTAACTGGAAAAGCAGCGGTAAGTCCTCTTAGTATCTGTTAATGGATCAAGTACTAACTCAGTAAAGCCGGCCGTTACTCTCACCCACACCGTGGAAGCGCCTGCACGTGAATCAGTGGCTTTCGGACGTCTTCTTAACCCAGGCGTCACCACGATCCCCATCGACGAAGACTCCCTCCCCACGACGACATTCCAAAATGACCCCTTTGCTCCGTCTAGCGTGAAGGAACCAGTTACTACCGAAACCACTGCTCCTGAAGTACCCGCTGGTTCCGTTTCAGAGCCAGCTGCGCCCAGCCAAGACAAACCCTCCGAGTACGCCCCTTCGATGGAACTCGGCAACATAGGACCCGATGCCACCGGCAAGCTCGCATCAGTCGTCTTGGATGGGCCTAAAGCAACAACGGCTCCTGAAGCGGAAGAGCCAGCGCCATCACGAGCTCCAATTGATCTCTCAGACTCGAAACTCAGTAGCGTACTTGACTTGGGTAACCTAGGTGGAGGACCAGGGCTCAAGGCTCGTGCCACAGGTACTGCATGAGGATGCGGGTGATTTGTTGAAGATTATGGGGCAATTAAGTATTAATTTTCGAGATGGACTTCAGGTAACTTTCAAATGGCCTTTGTGCTTGTAATGTTGTAGCTAGTCTTATAATAATGTGAGCAAGTCTCCAGACTTTCAATTGTGCATCTGTCTATGGGTATCATCATGCCATGCGTCGTGCCTATCCGCGTTCCAAAACGCCAGTCTCAAATCTCTTTCTCATTTCTTTTCAGCTCTCGCACTTCTTGAAGCCAACTTTAGCTTCTTGGCCTGCCGCTTGCTCATCTGCTGAGTATCCTCCTCACCGTTCTTGCGTTTTTGATTCTGGTTTTGCCCCTTGTTCTTATTCTTCTTTCCTGGTTCATTTGCTGTTTTCTTGCCGTCTTCATCGTCATCCTGCTTGGCAGTTTCAACGACGTTGATAACCCCTCTGAAGCCGTTCCTCTTAATACCCTCGTTCACGACGACAGAGCGAGGTCCCTCACCTAGACCTTGCGTTCCCTTCTCATTGCCCAGTCCCCATACACTGAGCAAGTTGACCACGTCTGCAGGCGCTCGTAGTGACAATGCTTCCTTGGCTTCGCTGCTGATCATGATGCCTCTGCCGCGTGTCGCTCGGATGAGACCGGTAACGTTTGAGATGAAGTTGGCGCGTCCTCGCGCATCAGCGGCTAGGGCTTGGCCGTAACAGATCTCAAATCGAATGCCGCGTGTTACAGCAGCCATGCAGGGTTTCGGTTTAAAGTGGAATGGTAGGTGCTGCGTAAAGTCCATGGATATTATGGGGACGTCAAGTGTAAGGCAGGCATTTTGGAAGGCCTTGTCGGTAAGAGGGCGGGCCGCGATGATGTCGTATGTCGAAGCGAGGAATGGAATGCGGTAGTTGTTGGCAGATGGATCTGAAAGAGGGAGTGTCGCGCGGTGGAGGACATTTGGAAGCTTGGATGAGGTTGAGCTTGGTATGGATGGGAATGGCGCCGTGAGATTGGAGGGGAGAGGTAGTGTGAGTGTGTGGTTGAGGGCGACAGTAGCGTATCCGAGGGATGAAGAGAGAGTGAGGGTCTGGATAAGTTGGTCTTGGGTCGTAGAAGGCGACCAGGCTATGTTGAGGTCGTAAAACATGGCGGCTGGCCTGATAATTGAAGCTCGGATGAAGGGTTTGCGCTATGAGCTAGCAGGGCATTATACGTCCGAGACTTGGAAATTCGCAGATCCAACAGTGAATTGTGAGACTTGACGTATATTATCAGGTGGTCAGGACCTTTGCGCGAGTTCGATGGTGGTTCTTGTGGTCGACGCGAAAAGTAAGACTCACAATGTTGAGATGGAGTTAACTTTTTTTTCTTCTCTAAAGTTTCCCCACGAACCCCATGACGCAGAGCGCCCTAGCACAGCGCGTCGTAGCAGTGTCTCGGTGCCGGTCGTAAAAAGCTGTGGTCCGTGCACAGTGAACCTTTCCACTAACCAACTGCCAGCCCCTGCCGTTCGTCATCACCTTGTTCTTGTGCCTGACGAGATGTATCAAAGGCTTCTTTAACATCTTATTACTCTTACACGACATTGTTCTTTCAGTCCATTATTAGTAAGACAATAATCTGATTGATATTTGATTTTAATTCAGTTCTTCATCCCTCTTTCATCACAAAATAGAACTATCACGATACCTGCGCATCTACATACGGTACTGACTGAACTTTGACCTTAACTTGAAGCTTGCCAAGAGCTGCGCCGCCTGAACGACGACGACGCGCCACTTCTTCTACTCCAACTCCCGGACCAACAGCAATCAACTTCAACTTAACACACCACTCCACACTCCGCACTTTAAGTTACCTACGAGTAGACTGCCGATTCATATCGTCGAATACATCGCATCCGCCGCTTCATCTGCGCGACTCTACCTAGGCAATCAACAATGTTCTTCTTCTTTGTGTGCGGCGAGCACACCTTCCGCAAGGAAGTCCCCGGCTACGAGGGCATGGTATGTCAATGTCACCACTGCGGTAACATGGCGGCCCACGTTCTCAAGAGCAATCCTTGGTTCACATTCTGTTGGATTGTATGACTATTCTCCCTATTTCTTCTTTATAAATCGCTGACTTTGGTTTCCTCTAGCCTATCATTCCTTTGTCCATCTCTGGTTATACCGATGTCGCATGCCGTATCTGCAACTTTCATCAACCACTCGAGAACCGGCCCGATGTGAAAGCGATGGCCAACGGCGGAGGACCACCCCAACAACAATATGGGCCGCCTCAAGGAGCACCTCAAGGGCAGCAGCCTATGCGATACGGGTGAGACACATAATGTCCTATTTGTGCGAGTTTCCCGACCGAGCAGTTGTCCCCATCTGCGTGGCAAATCTGTTCTATGGGTGGCCTTTCGACACTACGTTCTTGGTTTTCGGTCATGTTTAAAGAAGCAACGCAGCCTGGTGTTAAGGCGAACTGGATACCCTATTCATGGGGTTGACTGGGTTGATTTTGGTTGCGACGGCTATTTCAGTTTTACAGTAATCGACTAGACTGAAAGCCAAGTCTTTCATCTTGGTGTGGTAGCAAAGCGGCAATGGGGAAGGTAAACGTGGACATCAAGCTCAATATCTAAGAAACATTTGATGGATTGGTGATTTAACTTAGTTCGGCATTCGTCTAAACAGCAAGCCTGAGCTACAGGCGTTATGGAATATTTTAGGCCAGTTCTAGTGGTCCACATCATGAGAAACTTGGTGCTTAAACAGTAAATGCATACTGGTCTCCTTGAGCAGAAACATTCTCTTCTATTGCTGGCTATTCTGATAGCGCCCGTTGTCTTAACTTCGAGCACATACGACCATAGCTCGCAGATAAATACGGGATCCCGTCCGCTCTCCCTCAGTCAAGCTGCGAAGCGCTGGATTAGTAGTTGGGTCGGTGACGACCAGCGAATCCCCAGTGTTGTATGTTTTTTGCTCTTTTTTGCTTAATTTCACTATCTGAGTTTAGCTGAGTAGATTAAAAGGCAATTCATCAGGCTGATGCATGATTGCTGCGGCCAAACCTAGACCACTTTGATGTACAAGTAAAGAACCAATCAGGCAGGTCAGTAAATAATTAACACTCTACGTAACTTAGGTCAGAGTTCATGTAATAAATTAGGCACTTTACCTAAGCTTTAGTATAAAATATGCTTTAGTAATTATAGTAACTTATCCTAAAGTTAGGTAAAGTGTCGATTAACCAGTAGACCGCCTGCTAATATATGAGACAGAGACATCGATTATCAACTAAGATCATCTACTCACACCAAAAGTCGTTAGTTTCTTCCATGTTATTACCTAGAAGGACGCTATAGCAGGTGAGACTCAATAGCACTCGCTTTATTGACAAGGGACAAGTCCCAGTTGCGGGGCGGACATTCACGGTTGGCAGCTACGATCTGCATCCTTGCCGAATTAAGCGGGCCGTTGCCCAGCAACGCTGCCAAACACGGTCGCCTGCCATAAGACCCTCTACCCGAGTCGACAACAAGAATAAACAAAATCATCGTGCATCATGCTGCTTGCATAAACTCTTCCTTCTTTCTACATACTAACATCACACACCAGAAAAACAGCAAAACCATCACCATGGAGTCACCACCCAAGAGAATGACCCGGGCTCGAGCCGCCAAGGCCAGTGAGCCCTCCGTGAAAACCACAAAGATCGTCACAGCTGCTGCGCGGGCAAAGAGCACAGCAACGGCGAGCACAAAAAGCACAGCCGCCAAGAGAAAAACAAGAGCGGACGAGAATGAGGAAGATGAAGAGGAGGAACGCGAAGTTGCTGTCGTTAGGAGAACGCGTGGTCGCCCACGGAAGACCGAGGAGCCAGAGCCTGAAGCGCCTGCGAAGGCTATACGAGGTCGAGTGGTGAAGAAGACAGCTACAGAACCTCCCAAGGAGGCTGCTGCACCTGTCAGAGCAACTCGAGGACGACCTCGAAAAGCAGTTGCTGCTGCTCCTGCAGAAGAGCCTGCTCTTGCTCCTGCAAAGAAGACCACACGCACACGCACTACCACCACCACTACAACAACAAGGACAGCGGCGGCTACTAAGCCCACTGTCAAGAAATCTGTCAAGTTCCAAGAACCTGACAAGGAGAACATTGAGCCTGCCATCGAGGTGAAGGAGCCTGCCAAGGCCGGAATCAGAGGCAGGCCAGCCAAACGAGGAGGAGCAGCTGGAACTCGAACAACCAGAGCGGCGGTAAGATCCGCCGAGTCGACAGACAATAAGCCTTTGAGTCCTAAGAAGATTACCCAGATACCCGTTTCGAGGGACGACGATTCCGAGGATGAGCTTGCTGGCGATATGACCCCCGTCAAGCCCATGATGAAGAACCCGATCAAGCCTCCGACCAGCGTTGCCAAGAACCAACCAGATACATCCGAACAACAACCTACCGAGTCGATAACTGCCACTCAGAGCATCCGTAACCCGCCCGATCTTGGTACAAGTGTTTTTACCTCTCCCGCCAAGAGAGGGTCTACTTCACCCTTCAAGGACACCATGAGATCACCGGCTCGTCGAATCGGACCCGTTCCTCTACCTGGATCTACAATAAAGAAGGCCCAGGACAACAACACCCAGTCTGGAGACGGCACTTCTTTCAAGAATTCCCTTCTTCAGTCTGCGGCTAAGAGACCACAGTCACCCATCAAGGGTTTGAACTTTGGACAATCCATCAAGCCTCAGCAGAGCCAATCAGCAATGAAGTCTTCTCTCCTTCTCTCCCCTGCGAAGCGGGCTATGCCTGGTTTGAACCCAGTGACTGAACCTCGACCTCGAGACATTGCTGCTCTTGGTGCACCACCCGCCATGAAGCCCCTGGTTCTGGGTACCCCTACTCCTGCTACCCGACCCTCAGAGAGGCTCATGCTCGAAGAGCAAGCCGAGTTGGACTTTGATACTGTGGAAGATGACGTCTTCAACGAGCCTATGGAGAACTTGCAGTTCCCCGGCCGTTTGTCTGCTGTCCTGCCTCGTCATGCTGACCCTGCATTGAAGAAGGATATGGGAATTGTTGACGAGTCCGAGGAGGAAGCCGTCACTCCCACAGAAGAGGCTCAGGCGGAGCCAGAGACTATCGTGGACGCTCAGGAGGGATCAGCTCCCGAAGTTGAATCAGTTGCTCAAATTACTGAACCTGCTGAAGAAGAAGATAGCATGGTCATCGACGAAGAAGTTGTTGAAGAAGAGGCCATTGAGGTTGACGATGCTCCTCAGGAGACCGCCTCCAAGGCTTCTACCCCGGCTCAGTCGCAAGCTCAAGAACGGAACCCCATGTTCCAGCTTAGACAGAAAGATCTTCAGCCATGCGAGGATATGGACTCAGAGTCAGATGACGAGAATGCACCTCCCACCACCAAAGTGCCTGCTACTCCAACTCCCTTCGTACGAAAGACACCTAGGACTTCCCGAGCTTCTATGGGCGGCTTCAGTGCACTCGCTGACCGACTCGGTTCCTGGAAGGCCAGCACCCCCGTCAAGATGGCTCCTCTCACCTCCGGGCTTCCGGAGCGCACTGCCACTCCTCGCTCTGAGGCCTCGCCAGCTTCGACTCATTTCTTTGAGGATGAGATGACTGTGCGAGCAGGTATGGAGAACCTGGAAGAAGACAAGACTGCACAGATTGAGGAGCCTTCTTTTGATGATATGGAGGTTACGGAGGAGGACGTTGAATTGGCCAACGAGGCTAATGAGATGTCCTTGATGGAACCCGAGATTCTTGAGGAAGTTGTCAACCCTGAAGCATTTGACGATACCCTCTCTGAGGCCAGCCAGGAGTATGGCGATGAGAATGAGGTTCCTGTTGACCCTGCCATGGCTCCCATCACCCCTGTTCGCCCAGTCATGAAGACATTCAACACCACCACAAAGGTGCCTCTGAAGCCTGCTGACGACTCTACACCTTCCCCTCTGAAGAAGCGCAGCTTCAGCGCATCACGAGTGGCCCCGAAGCGTCCCTCAGGCCCGACAAGGAGTGCTACCGTCATCTCCTATTCCCCGGCCAAGGAGAGGAAGAGCCTGCCGGCGACCGTTGTTGAGGCTCCCTCATCTGCCCCTGCCACGCCTGCCCCTGTCACTCCTTCAAAGTCGGACCTCTGGTCTTCGCTGGGCACGCCTGCACGAACTCCTCGACGAGATGTTGACCCTGCTCTACTTCGTGGTGCAGTCGTCTTTGTTGATGTGTACACCAGCGAAGGAGCTGATGCCAGCAGCATCTTTGTAGAGCTGCTCACTCAAATGGGCGCCAAGTGTATGAAGTCGTGGAGCTGGAACCCTAACGGTTCAGGTAGTGATGTGACTTCCAGTAAGGTTGGAATCACACACGTCGTCTTCAAGGATGGAAGCAAGCGCACACTGGAGAAGGTCCGCGAGAGCAACGGGATTGTCCAGTGTGTTGGAGTCAGTTGGGTGCTTGAGTAAGTTTGGCATTATTCTTTGGTTTTTGGAACATGAGCTAACCAACAATAGTTGTGAACGTGAGAACGACTGGGTTGAGGAAGGCCCCTACAAGATCGACACCAGCAATGTTCCTCGTGGTGGAGCTCGTCGTCGTAAGAGCATGGAGCCCAAGGCCCTGACCAACATGAATGGCACACTCGTCACCAGCCCTGTCAAGGGAGGGTCCCGCACAGCTCCCACTACGCCCATCAACCGTCGTGAGAGTACCGCATGGATGTACACTCCCTCTGACCAAGGAGACGAAGATGAGGAAATGGAGGATATGGAATGGTCCGAAGCCATCCTGACTCCTGTCCCAAAGACGCCTGCCCCAGAGGCTATTGCGCGCTATGCCGCCAACCTTATTCCTGAGACGCCCTCGGCTGAATATGACGATGACGATCTGGACGACTCTCCCACAAAGGACGCTCTTCTGACACGGACATGTCCTCCCAAGTCCAACGCTTTCCGCGAGATGGGCGCTGGTATTATCAGCCAAGAGAAGGATGACCACGTTCTCCTGCGTCTCATGGCGGCGCGACGCAAGAGCTTGCAGTTTGCTCCCAAGATCGGTAGCCCTCTAGCCAGGGCCTGGCAGTAGATTTGGAGTTATGGAGACGGTGGAGGTGGAGGTGGAACAATTGTGCATGGGCTGGTTTTGGTATGGAGTTTACGGTTCTTTAGATTTACCGACACACAACGTGGCATAATCACTCGTTTTGTCATGGGATGGGATACCACGGGACAGACAGGACCTATTATTTGGCGTTTGGCGGTTTGATTGATTACTAGTACACATATTTGTGCTGACATATTGTTAATTGCATGATGGCAATTGACTTGTCATTTTTACTCGGGCTCATGATTGACTGCCATGTGAGTTTGGATTTGATCGTGTCTCGTGTATCATGCTTGCCACCCTTGCTGGATGTTGAAGCTGTGGCCTAGGCCATCCGGTATGCTTCTTCTCAATTGTTGCCCCAGAGTGATCGGCATCATTTAACGGCTCTTGGTGAAAAGCTAAAGTGAACCTTTAACGCCATAGTATCTTGATAGCATCCTTCACGCCTTGACAAACGCCCTCATGGCCTTGACAGCATCACCCTCATTGCTCTTAAGCAGCTCCGTCGCCTTGGCCTTTGGCAGATCGAGCTCTTCAACCAGCAGGGTCACATCGGCAGCATCGACCTTGACGTTCTTGTGGGATGTCGCAGCGGCAGAGGCTGACTTTGTACCTCCCAGACTCTTGATGGCCTTGTTTGCGGCATCGGCGTCGACGTTTTGGGGTGTTGAGGGTGAGTCGGCAGCGTCGAGGTTCTCGAGAGCGGAGGCGGCCTTGCGGTCCTCGGCGGACTTTGCTGTCGTGGAGGGTGTTTCGTCGGTCATGGTTGTTGTGATGTGATGTGAGGTAGGTGAAGATGGTAAAGGTGGTTGGAAGTGGAGAGGTAGAGGTGAGAGGTGAAGCTGTTGTGGGGTTGGAGGGGCATGGAGCTTTAGAGTGTGGGTACCTAGAAGAGTCAAGAAAACATATGACGAAAGGTATAAAAAGTATGAGTCTGTATGATGAAGGGACGAGTTTAAAAGCATACGCCTACCTTATGTTCTTACTGTTTTAATTATGATCCTAATTACTCTTTCTTGTTCTCTCCCAGTCATACGTCGCGAAACCAAGATAGGTATCAGAACGTAGCGCAGGTTTACTGGTCAGCTTCTATGCTCTGGTACTACTACCTAGTTGTGGTATAGGAATGGTCTGACTCTTACTCTCTACAACTTCAGTTTTAGAACAGATCATGTATTTCTTATTAACTAGAATATATATCTGCCTTGTCCTGCATGCTGTCAATATGGTTCGAGGTTTTAGGGTGGTTGCGCCACATGAGCCACCAGCGGAAAGACAGTGGCTACCATCGGCTACCGTTATTCGCCAATTGACCGTGTCGAGCTTCATTTTTTAGGTCTAGAGTGTCCAACTTATGTTTGTGTGCCTCTCAAACACCACCTTTCTTTGTTCTTGAATGTGACTCACTCACTTCAAACAACAATAAATCCTCCACCAATACTCAACGACTCCAAAAACATAAGCGACATTCAAGGGAACTACGTTGATCAAGCCGGAGACTTGATCTAATTCCTTTTGCGCGGTTGACCCCGCCAATTCTTCACTCCCTCATCCCACCTTTTACACAACCACACTCAATATGGCTTCATCTTCTTCTCCCGCCTGGGAACCCTCCTCCTGGCGCTCAAAGCCCATTAAGCAATCTCCCAATTACCCGGACCCCGAGCCTCTCGCCAAAGCCGTCGGGGAACTCACCGAACTCCCTCCTCTGGTTCACCCCAACGAGATCATCGCCCTCAAGGCTCATCTCCGCGATGTGGCACAAGGTAACGCCTTTCTCCTTCAGGGCGGCGACTGCGCAGAGCTCTTCGACTATTGTCGCCAGGGTCCTATTGAGAGTAAGATCAAGCTCCTGTTGCAGATGAGTATGATCCTTATTTGGGGCACCAACAAGCGAGTCGTGCGTATTGGTCGTATGGCTGGTCAGTATGCGAAGCCGCGATCTAGTCCTACTGAGATGGTCGATGGAAAGGAAGTCCCTAGTTTCAAGGGCGATATCATCAACGGCTTCCGCCTTGAGGATCGAGAGATTGATCCTAACCGTCTTGTCAAGGCCTATCACCACTCTGCTGCCACTCTCAACTACATCCGCGCTGCTCTCGCCTCGGGCATTGCCGATCTCCACCGGCCGCTTGACTGGGGTCTCGGCCATGTGCGGGACCCGGAGCTCAAGGAAAAGTACTCGGCCATTGCTTCGAGCATTCAGCAGACTCTACGTTTCTTGCAGGTCATCAACGCCCGACCTGGAGAACTTGACTCCGTTGAACTCTTCACCAGCCATGAGGGTCTTCTTCTGGACTATGAGGAGCCCTTGACCCGTTTACTCGACAAACCCGGACCCCGGACCTCGAGCCCCACGCCTCCGGCCGACGATAGTGAGAGAAAGGAGTACTACGATACTTCTGCGCACTTCATCTGGATTGGCGACCGCACGCGCCAGATCGACCATGCGCACGTTGAGTTCTTCCGTGGAATTGCCAACCCCATTGGTATCAAGGTCGGCCCCACGACACCAGCCTCAGACCTGCTCTCTCTGCTGCGCACACTCAACCCCTCTCGCGAGCCTGGCAAGATCACCCTCATCACTCGCTACGGCGCCGCGAAGGTGAGCGAGCTACTCCCCACGCACATCCGTGCCGTCGAGGATTCCGAGTATCGTCGCACCGTCGTCTGGCAATGTGACCCCATGCACGGTAACACTCTGTCGACCCCCACGGGTATCAAGACACGTCGCTTCGGCGACATCTACCGTGAGCTTGAGGAGACGCTGCGCATTCACAAGCAAGAGGGCAGCAACCTTGGCGGCATGCATCTTGAGCTTACTGGTGATGCTGTCACCGAATGTCTGGGTGGCGGTCAGGGTCTGGATGAGGATGATTTGTCAACAAACTACACCAGTTTCTGCGACCCTAGACTCAACGAGAAGCAGGCGCTTGAGCTGACTTTCTTGGTTGCGGATCACTTCTCGCGGCAGCATAAAAGAGGACCACTATGAACAGTTCGAAAGGTGTTGATATAAGCAAAAAGTTGACATGAATGAAAATGGGTATATTCGAGCAATGGCAGTGGTATAGCAAAAACAAGGCGGGTATGCGATGATGAGAGGGCGTCAAAATAATAAGTAACAATCTAAAAGGACAAAAGTTTAGTAAATAACCATATTTCGAGAAGTTGAGCACAAGAGAGTTGATACTATCTTGGGCTTGTTGTTCTCTTGCATTGCTTTATCTCTAAGCTCTAAGCATACGGGTTTAACTTCGTTCAGTACTACTGTACTCCATCCAATCGTCAAAATAAATGTTAAAGATCATGTCATGTCCATCTCATATTATTGTGCTGCCGTTACGTAACTGTCATATCTTGAATCTTATCGCTCCGCTGCCGCTTTCATGTGAACGATTATTTTGTCAAGCCAGAGTGATGGTCTGCGCCGCCTCGAAGGCGTCGCCCTTTTCCAGCTTCTGCCATCCCTTGACGGAACCAGGCTCAACGCAGAGCATGTTCTTCCAGCCATCCTTGGGCGAAAAGTCCTTGATGCCGGCTGACTTGTCGACCCAGGGGTTCCAGACGACAACCTGGTCGAGGTTGTCTCGGACAATGCTGAAGCGAGGGCTGCCGGATTCGGAGATAACAACGGGGTGCTTGGGGCCGTTGGCGGGAGTGTAGACGGAGTCGGTCTCGGCGGAGAATTTGATAGCTCCAGACTGGGTTTCCTCAGCGTTGGTGAGCTTTGAGAAGAAGGTAGAGTCCTCGAGGCCAGTAACTTCTGTGGAGAAAATGTCCTGAATACATGTCAGTTGAACATTCTACCTTTAATATGATTACAACATACGCTGATCTTGAAGTAAGTGTGGAGAAGAGTCTGGAAGTCAAACGCAACATCGCCGTCGTTGGTAATGACAAGAGTAGTGTTAAGACTCTCCGGGTCGAGCGAGACGCTGTAGATAAGAGCAAACTTGTATGGCCAGAGAGACTTGAAGTTATCGCTGATGCTCTCGGAAGAGAGACCAAAGTCGAGCTTGACGCTGGAGCTGGAGCCCTCGCTGGTGGACTTGCCGAGGAACTCCCATCGCGAGTTACGAGCGAAACCGTGCTGGGGAAGCTTGGCGACAGGTTCGTGATCGGGCGCAGTACCAAAGACCTGTAAAAGCAAGAGTTAGAGAGGCTGTTGTGAAGTGGTGTTGTCCAGGGTCCATACCGGGAAGACAATGGGGATACCTCCTCGAACAGGAGCGCTTCCATCAAGAGCTGCGGTCTCGCTCACCCAGAGCTTCTCGCTCCCTGAAGCATCCTTCCAGCTAATAACGGTAGCACCGTGCAGCAAGACCTCGACGCTCTCGCCGGTGGGAAGGATGGCCTTGACGCGGGAATGGTCGTGGGTGATGTCGACGGTGGGCTGGGGAGGAGCCGCAGGGGTTGAGGCGAGCGCCGAGGGCTTGTTGGGACGGTCGACCATTGTGAAGAATTAATCGAAGACGAGGAGAATATGTGAGAGACAAAGAAGCTCAGTCGGCGAAGAGAAATGGAGCCGGTAGAAGTGAGGTAGGTAGTGGCGGATGCTGAGGTGGGGTTGAACGGTCCGAGTGGGGTGTTGAGAGAAGACGAAAGAAGAGAGAGAGACAGAGTAGACAAAAGAAGCTATTTAAGAGAGTTAAAACAAGAGATCGTAAAAGACCCGATAAGAGCTATTTTCTGCCCTCTTAACCCTTGTAGCCTTAGTTCTCTTCGACGATGTTGATGTTGTATCTGTAAGAAGGGTATGGATGCCTCAAGTCTGAGAGGAGGTGCCATCCATGTAAAGAATGGCGGGGTAGCTTACACGAGCCAATTGAAGCGCAAGTTTCAGCTGTTTAGTGGAGATCTGATACTAAAGTTAGAGCTCATACCGGTCACACTCAAAGCTGAAACACGTCTCAGATGTTGGCTTGTGATACTGATACATGAAGCATTTAGGACTTGGCTTTGAATGGGCTTTGTTGGTGAGGCAATAACTTTTATACCTTCAATAGGCGTAATAAACATAGATGCCTAGATAAACATCTGCCTAGCATAAACAATTGATGCATTTGGGAACCGAATAGCCTTCAGTCTAAGCCTTGGAAACAGTTTCACAATGCAACCCGTTACGGTACACGAAAGTGGATTGTTTCTTGGATCTGCGGCTATTTTGGGTATTGCATGCAGAATTTCAAGTCATTGGCACATAATAGGCATCGATCGATCGTCAAGAGTCTTATTGAATTGGGTATCTATATGGTAAATGTTTTATCAAAATCAACCCTCGGCTAACAACTGCTAAATCTCTCTTCTTCATCTAACTACAGAAGTTAAGGGGTATATATTCTTTGCCTCCTTACAAGAGGCAACTCTCTCAAGCGAGCCTGTACTCGCGTAATCGGCAGTCCGATTGACAACCCTTAGTTCTCTCGACGCTGGTTCTCCTCATCATTCGAAGTGAACATGGCAGGGTCGCTTGAGCTTCCGCTTCGGTGCTCGACATGGGCCTTCTCTTCGACTTCCTCCACAGCAATGAGCAAGTTGCCGTTGTTGTCGTATCGTCGGGGCTCGATCTTTGCCTGTTTGACCACACCGAGATAGCCCTTCATCCCGTGAGATACCTTCTGGAAAATAGTGTCCATCTCCTCAAGAGAGCGGTATGCCGTCTCAGGGAAGAAGAAGTAGACCGAAGGCACCATGATGGCGTTGATGACGGCAAAGATAATGTATGTGTTGGCTCCAATGTTCTCAAAGGCAGGAGGAGTAATCATGACAACCAGCCAGTTGAAGATCCAGTTACTAGATGTAGACAGGGCGTTGGCAGGAGCACGGATTCGAAGAGGCGTAATCTCGGCAGGGTATAGCCAGGTCATGCCAAGCCAGCCAACGGCGAAGAAAGAGTTGAAGACGAAAAGGAACACAATGCCTATAATCTGGCATGCCTTTGCATCGCTCGAGCCAACACCGGCGAGGATAGCCATGGACGCACACTGACCAGCTGCGCCGAAGAGCATGAGCTTTCGGCGACCAACACGCTCAACCAGCCAGATAGCCGGAAGTGAGGCCAAGAAGTATTCGGTACCGTTCAGAGCGGCCATGAGCAGCGGCATGTGGCCCTCCATACCGAGCCCGCGGTAAATCGTAGCAGCGTAGTAGGTGATAAGGTTGATACCAGAGATCTGTTATCGCTATTAGTATCTGCTGCGCTGAAAAGAAAATGACCTAACTCACCTGCTGGAACATCTGGTTGACGTAGGCGATGAGAGTACGGTGGAGGTTCTTGTTGTCGTTTCGAGAGAACAAATCTGAGAATGATCCCTTGCTCATTTCCATGGCAGTCTCTTTGATGGCCTTGAACTCGTTTTCGACGTACTTGCTCTGGATATCCTGGTTGGCGATGGCAGCAATGACTTCCTTTGCATCCTCGTCACGTCCCTTGAGCACAAGCCAGCGAGGAGACTCTGGTAGGTTCAAAACAAATGCCATGATGAAGAGACAGAAGACAATTTGGAATGCCATCGGGAAGCGCCAACAGGCGGAGGTGTCTTGGGCAAAGTACATGCCATAGTCGACCCAGTACGAGATGGTTATACCAGCTGTGATGAGAGCTCCCTCAATCATAACCAGTTTACCGCGCTTGTGAGCAGAGCAAGTTTCCGATTGCCACATGGGAACGGTAGAAGTGTTACCGCCGTTACCAAGACCAGTGATGATTCGTCCGATGATGAAGTGTTCCAGAGAGTAGGCCGAGGCCTGAAGTGCAGCGCCAATGACCATGATGCTGGTACCGAGCATGATCATCCTTCTACGACCGAGCTTGTTTCCAAGGAATATTGTGATGATGGCACCGAAGAAGCAGCCCAAGTTATAAGACGAAACGGCGATACCTTGGTAGTTGGACCGGTTCTTTCGAACAGCCGCAGATACGCTCATGTCCTCGCTGTCCATATCAGGGAACTGAGCCATGAAAGGCGCCATTGTTAGGATACCGCCCATGACACCCTGGTCTGTAGTAGCAAGCTGTTAGTCATTGATCAAATAGCATGCAACTCGAAGAGTTGCATGTAGAGAAGTGATATGCATTACCGTAACCAAAGAGAAGGAAGTCGGTTCCAGCAATTGTACTGATGGCATAGTTGAGGGCATGGCCTCGAAGGCCAAAGTACTTCTTGAACATGGTGAAGGCAAGTATATGCAAAGATGTTCACTCAAACTCTTAAGCCAAAGGATAAACCGATGGAAGCTGATGTCGAGAATATGCAAACGGTGGGCGGGGACTTGGGTTTATAAAGAAAATAGAGCCCAAGGGTCTCGCATGTCGTACTGCAGAGTCAAGTTGAGTAGTATCTGGTACTGGACCCACGGCCTCTAGTGATATCCACACCCAGACGCCGAAGCTGGCGCCTCAGAGGGATATCCATGGTTGTCTTGGTCTTGGCCTTGGCCTCGGCCTATTGATTGTACTGTGCATATACAGTAAGGTATATGTACGTACTTAGATCCGCAGTCGTGTGCATCCATGGCATGACCCCTGTATCGAGGGCACGGTAAAGTTCAGCACTGCGGTAAAGGGTTCAACCTCAAGATTACTGAAGCATCCATTCGGGACAGACACGGGTTTCCTACCTAGGCTTGGTTCAGTTTGTGAGATGTGTTTCTTTTCACTCCAAGAGTAGGCATGCTGCCCTCCGCACTTACAGCGGGCAACGTGGAGGTCGATTGCCCGCACAAGCTCGTGGAGAAGCCCCTAAAATTTACCTCTCGCCTCCGCAGAATTTGGATGAATTGGGGAAGTAAACATGGGGGAGCGAGAGAAGGCTGGAGCGTGGGGAATACGACGTCATCCATGGCACGTCTTTTAACTGAGGGTCCTTTGGGGCATGAAAACCGGGGCAATTTCAAGGTGCTTGAACCGTCTCGTCTCTCTATTGTTTGGTTGGTTAACGTTAATCTTCCTCTGAGTTTCCGGGGGTGAGCCCCGTTGATTCAAATTCAACATCGAGGCCGTATTTTTACATCGCTCTTTGACCTCTTGGGAGGATTGGTCCCGTCGATTGAGGTCCTATCGTGATTGAACACTGGGGATTCTCAATCGATGAACCGTCGAAACTAATAAGGGTCGGTACCGATATCAAAAGAAAAATGAGCTAATAACGTCGCCAAGACCCTTGATCAAGTCGAGTTGAGAGATTTCAGGGCCCTGCCTTGTATCGGATGAAGCCAGAAGTTCGGTTCCTGGATCAAGAGAAGCAAGCCGATGGCAAGTGTACCTTCCCTTCCCTTCCCTTCACCTTCACGTGACCCTGTAATTGAGTACCGTCAGCCCAAGAACACCATCCATCCTTCCGTTGTCTTGAATCTCTTAGTATGCCGAATACTAGTAGCGCCTAGCAATGAGGCTCTGATTCTCTCAGCTTGGCTCTTGGCTGAATTACAACGACCTTCAGTGTGCTCGGGAACAATTCAAAGCCCAAGATTTGTATAATCGACTTGATTCAAGCCCAAATGCAGTACTTTGCATCAATATCACCGCATTGCATACCCAACAATGACACGCCGGCCTACCCATGCTACTTACACAGTACAATACAGTACAGCGTCTTCCTCATACCCATTCTAGTTGGCCGTCAAGAACGGACCCGACAGTCAAAAACGTCCCATTGCCGCGCTTCGATCCCTTGTCATTGTCGACGCCAAGAGTCTACTTGCAGTTCCCTGCTCCGTCAAGTATCCGCTGCGTCCCAAGACCGCCCAATTAACCACCGCCGAGACTCTACGGAAGAAGACCTGGCTGACCGTAAAACTGTCTCTGCAAAAGACCCTCTCCACCGTCTGTAATGGGTCCTCGCCCGCGTCCCCGTTTTCTAATCCTTTTGTGGATGACAACACCTGAAGATTGGGGTTTCTCATTACAGCTCGCTCAATCTTGACCCCGGAATTGCCCCGTATCGTGATCTATTGACGTCATGTAGTCTTATGCGGGCCGAATAAAGACAAAAGCATCGTGATGGCTGCTGAGTTGAGATCTGTATCGCAAACAGGCAGACATTTACAGCTGTTCGGGTTACCTACACGGGCTAACGGTCGCCCAGAGTCTACAGGGGCACGGCAATGAAATTCCCGAACTGAACTGGCTGGCCAGATTCATCTTGACGCCACGCATCCATCGATTTAATTGCCGTGGACCGGGAATCTCACGGACTTAACTGGAGATGATACACAGTAGCGGTCTTGGGTGGAAGATAAAAGCAACCATCAGAAAATTGTGGTTGTTTGAGTTGAGAGGCAACCCAAACTCTTTATCTTATTGCCGAGGCTCGAGACATCGATCGACATTTACAAGATGTTGCTTGGTTCCCTTCATTGGCCGAAAGATCGGACAATTTCTAGGCCATACTAGTCCGTTTTTGGGCAATTCAGTTGACTTCAAGTTAAGTTCCGAGGTGCTCAATGCAATGCTGGAGGTCAAAACAGATTCACTGACCAAAAGAAAATGCTTCAAGAGCCAAATGCACCAGGCCCAGGATTTGAACCTGAAAATCGAGCCCTCGAAAGGCACAGGAAGTTAAATGATCCTGCGTGTCAATCCGTCGTGTTGCCAATTACACCAGCCCGGCTATGTTGCGATATGCTTGTTACAGCAGCGGCCAGGTAAGACTTTGAGAGCAGTCGACTGGTGTTACACTTTGGGATGAGATAATTACTCTACCTTGAGGAGCGCGCTCTCTCGTTTATGCTTCACATCTTCTTTTCTCTTGTTCGAGGCCTCTTGCTACATCGTCGGAAGATGTCACCGTCTTACACCACATTAGCACTAGTCCGTTTCTAGTAACTGCTTAATCCTACATCGACATCAACACCAGAGCGTTTTACTCAGAGATCCCTGCATATCGCACCACGATCCCTTCATGCGCGAGAAAGAGAAAATCCAAGCGACCCTTGAGATCGAATGAAACAGCCCAATGAAGTGAAAAAGAAGGAATCTTGCGATAACCCATGTCGTCTAGTCAACAACTTGCACATCATTTCCTCTTTTGTCCCGCCATGGTGTTGGGTCGCCTGACGTAGGGATCGTGCTGGTAGTTTTTTCTTGATGTTTTGGAGATGAAAAATGGAGTCTTTGTGGAGAACCTGTGCTTGTCAAAAGAAACACTTGAGATAATGGCGTTGGGCTGGGAAAGAAAAAGTCGGAAACACAAGTGCGGGATTCCTTGTGGTATCTTTGGTGAGAGATGCGGTTAAGAGGATAAGTTAGTCATCGTAGCTGATGATTCTAGCTTCTAAGCGGTTGATAGAGACAATCCATCGTAGTTTATCCCGAGTTTTTTCTCATGGGCTGGCCGGGCTAGTTGTGGCTATAGAAAAGATGCTGGATAATCCATGAACCCGGCCTCGGAACCGGATCATGCTAGGCAGCAGCAAAGCGGCCAACATTTGGAGATGGTTCATGTCGTCGTCTCCATACCTACAGTAGTAAGCTGTGTTAGTGAACCATCTTAAACAGCCAAGTCAAAGAAGCAAGAATTGGTCAGCAAACCGTTTACAACTACAACCACAACCCAGATAAACATGGGCTTCTAGAAGATCGCTTCTCACAGTACAGTATCAATTATGAAGCTTTCTCATCCAACTGCAATACACCACTATCTTCATCTCCAATCTCAAAACCTTGCCTGTAATGGATCCTCTTCCCCGTGGCGCCGGGCACCTCCAACAACCTAATTCCCGCGTCCGTAACTCCAGATCTCGGGCTACCCCTTTGGGACAACCCGAGTCTTTCTCGCGTGGTTCCCCATCTTGCCCGACCTTTTTGACGATCCTCCACATCTGCATTGCCTTCCCCGTGGCGTCCGCTACATGCACGCGGGACGTAGGATTTCTGACTCGCGGGACGTTTAATGGAGGGTAGTTTCAATATCGAATCTGACTTGCACTAATAAAGGCAGCATCTTGAACGAACTTCCTTTACTGGTAAACCGTTTGCCTCTACCCCAGCATTCCCCAGACTGTGGCTTATACTAAACACATCGGCATGTCCGTTTATGTGCGTGGTCATTTCTTTGATTGATTGATCTTATCTACGTAATAAAGTGTATGTGTAGGTATCCATGTATCGCTTCATCATGAGACGTTATGCGACGCAGCCAAGTCAGATAACTCTGTACAGTAAGGTATTGTATTACAAGCAGTTCCCAAAATGTCCCCTTACACGCCACAAACAATGCATCCTGTCCCTTTAATCGTACCTTAATGTCTTCCTCGTCGCTCTGCTTCAAAGAGCTCCCGCTTCATATCCATTAGCATGTCTTCTAGCTGGTACACCTCTTCGCGAGATAGTGCTGATGTTCGTAGTTGCTCAAGTCCACCACGTAGAATATCTGCGATCGAGTTCGTCTTGGCCTCCATTGGTGTATCTTTTTCTTCCTCGTCGGGTTCAGCTGCTTCCTCTTGAATCACCTCCTCTTCCTCTTCCTCTTCCTCTTCTTCTTCTTGGGGCGCCTCATTGTCCGCCGATACCTCCATAGAGTCTTCAATGACCGCATCGGGCATTTCAACTTCTGGTTCCTGGCTCTGCGAGGCTGCGTTGGACTCTTCCACTAGCTGTGACATGAGCTCTTCGTCTGTGTCCCCGCCATCGCGTACCATGGTTGATTTTGACTTCGTTTGAGGCGATTGAGGCGCGGATGATAGTTTAGGTCCCTTGCTTGGCGACGCTTGAAGCTCCTGGTTTCGTAGGTCTCTGCCCTTCTGTCCTGCGTTCCGCCTAGACGAGCGTCGCACAGTTGGAATAGGCGACCCAGTTTCTTGAGACGTTGACTGGCTGTCTTCGCCTTGTTCTGGCCCTAATGGATCGGTGGTTCGTCTCTTTTTACGGCGTGTCTCGGCGTATTTTGCACTTCGCTTTCTCTTCCTCTTACTTCCGGTCAGGTTCGAATTCTGATTTTCCGAGTTTTCTGAGCCTGCATCGAGAGGGGTAGAAGGGACGACCCCTGATAATGAGGGTCGCCTCGTGGTTTGCTGTTCCTCCTCGGACGACGAGTCTCCCTGAACTTCGATGCACTTTTCGGGGGATTGGTTGTTCTTCTTCTCCGGGGAAGCAGAAGCTGAGTTGATCTTATCAAACGGAAGATTACACCGCCTCGATTCGAGCTCAACCACGAATCTCATGAGACTGCTCTCATCGCCTTCACTAAGTGCAAAAGAGGAGTCATGGTTCTGACTTGAAGTCAATCCGGGAGCGGATTCAAGAGCCTCGACGTTCGCAACATCGCCGGGACTGCTTCTGGCATCCACAAACTCGTCATCTCCAGATTTTGGTGTTTCTTGAACCCTTCCAGGAGGCGACACGGCTTGTTGAGGAGTATCATCCGATTGATTGTCGGTCGGCAATTCGTTGGCCTCTTCCTCCTCCACCTTTTCTTCCACATTTGGTAGATGAGGCGTATCTGGTAGCATACACACGTCCGCCACCTCCTCTTGGCTGGCAAGACTGGAAGGAATGATATCCTCCATTCCTGAGGAATCTACCCTCCTTCTGCGTCGCTTAGATCGCGTGTTCTTACCTGGCACACTCTTGGAAGGGGAGGTCTGCGCCTCAGGTTGGGGTTCAGCGGCTTGCTGGTTAACAGCAGGCGATCCTGGTGGCGATGAAAACTGCCAACTCTCGATTGAGTCTCTAGCCTTAGATCGAGTCTGTATCTCGGACAAGAGCGGGTTACGTCTCGGTTCTGGTGGGGATGAAGCCGGGTCATTGATGCCCTCAAGATGCAAAGCTTGACCCCGTCGAGGAGTCGGTGTCAAAGTGATAAATTCCTCGTACGAAGCTGGCCGCTCAGGGGTGGTTTCAAGGTTCCTAGGTTGTTGGACGTCAGAATCCTTGGATTTCTCCTCAAGAGCAGCTTGGGATCGAGTCCGTGGACTGGATCGAATACCAGGATAGAGACCAGCATTCTCCTCTTGTCGTTGGCGAACCTCCATCTGCCGGTCTGTGAGATGTTGGGATTCCTCCGTCAGTAGTGATGGAGGAGCAATAGGGGCAAATTGGATTTGAGAGTTGTCGTGACGGAGGCGGGGAGTGGTGGTGCGTTTAGCAGATTTCGTCTTCGCCACCTCAGGAGTGGTATCTATGCGACGCTTTCGTGTTATTGGGCCCCTAAGGTTCATCTTTAGGGATGGTGCCGGCGACACTGCTTGCTCAACACCCTGCCCAACACCTTGCCCGGATGACTTGGCAGATGATAGCGCAACGAAGCTTATATCTTCTTGTGATTCAACAAAAGACTGTGCTTGGGCTCCAAACTCGCCGCTTGACTCTTCCATGCCGGGGAACGAGACATCGACCATTGGCCGTAAAGAAACAATGATTGACTTGAGGCTTTCAGAACAGTCCAAATTCTCTTCATCTTTAACCAAGGCATTCCACGTTTCCGCCATCTTATTCACGTTGTAGCGATGTTTGCTTCTGAAGCCAGCGGAAACGAGGGGTTCGATCGTGTTAAGATCGTTTACCTCGAGTCGACCAAGTGTCAATAGCTGCCCACAAATGCTGTCCCAGAGATCCCGGACCTAGAAATAGTTAGTATTCGGTCAATCATTCTGAATCATACAACTTACTGGCTTGGAAACAGGAGAATCATTGCACAACTTTTTGTGCGCCTTTTCATCCTGTATCCAGGGAACGAGCCCATCTTGTAATCTCGATAAAGCTTTAACACCATTCTGCGAGAAGGACCCAACAATGAAGGAACCAACAGTCTCAAAATAAGCCGCCATTTTTTCGTCATCACATTCAGCTTCATTTTCGTAGAAGAACTTCATACTTTGACCTTGAAGCTGATACAGATACTGGAACGGGTCAAACGAGGATGACCGGGAGGCAGTAGGTGGTGCGCCCCACAGTCGTCGCCGGGCAGCCTCAACGGCCTGGCGATCACGAGGAAGCTTTGCAACCTTGAATAACGCGATTGCCACTGCCAGAGCCGTCTGATTCGATTTGTCAGAGCTCTCAAAGAAATTGTCGATAACAATCTTGGCCATAGGTTCCACAAGGCCAAGCGCTCGACCGGCATCTCCGCACTCCTGTACAATATGATCCGAAAGAAGGTTGAAAAGAGAAAACCATTGTTGCTCTGGAAGACTAGGGTGGGAGACGAGACCTCTTTCAAGGAGGGACACAATCTCTCGATATTCGGGCCCAAGTAGTCTCTCGCTGCTAGGTGGATGAGAGCCAGATGAGACAGGGTTCTGGTCCAGGAGTGTACGAATATTCTGTGCAGCAAGGATCCAAGGACCGTACGGCGACAGAGTATCCCGGGGTAGAAGTCGAATCATCTCTCGTGATAGCTCAACCCGAGCTCTTGTAGGCTTATCATGAAAGAATGGTTCAAAGACGGATAAGAAGCACTCAGCGAGGTCCTCATTATCAGCCATGCCAGGAGGGACAGAGCAGAGCATGGAAAAAAGGTGGTAGAGTGGCGTTTGAACAGCACCATTTGATTTGTCGATTCGGTCAAGGCGGCTGGAAGGTGTTGAGGCGGGCTCGAAGGTATTAGCCAGAGACATGGACAGTCTCTTCTCAGTGAAAGAGAGCAAGCCGAGGTTGCGCACAAGGATTTCCACAAAATGCTGGACGCTGGTAAGGAATTTGGTGCCAAGAGAGTCGGACGCGTCAGGTATTCCGTTGGACCAAATCTTCGACAAGAGGTCAAAAGATTGAGCAATAAATTTTACTGTCTCGTCATTCACTTTAATATCCTTTGCTGAGGCGACAGCGATAGACCCAACGAAAGCCTGCCAGAGTCTGTAGGCCAAACTTTCTGTATTGGCCAAGTCGTTGAATTTCTTCTCCAAAATTGGACCAACCAAGCCGAAGACTCTTTCAGCGTTTCGACGAGTCCATCTCGAGTCGATTGAAGGCAGCTCCTCGGGGCTTATCAGGGGCATGTCCCTGATCCGATCGTCCTTCCAGCTTCGTGGGGTTGAAACGTCCAGAAGTCCGGTCAAGATACACGACGCTTGTGTTACAGAGTCGGCGGACAATTCAGCTTTTCCGTCAACATTGATGAGTTGTGCCATAATAGGTTGAAGGATGAGATCCCAGGCACCATCGATCCAGGTAATATCGTGACTGGGTCGGAAGGCGTAGTAGTATAGATTGCAGATACCGCCCATCACCGTTTTCCTGAGCTTCAATGCGTCTTCTGCTTGCTTCGAATTGAATTTTCGACGTAGTTGACTTGCTAAAGGCTGTCCCAACAAACCCAAGGATTTGGGTAGCATTTTGTTGCTGGTGATAGAAAGATAGACGTATCTGTTCCAGGCGTAGTTGGCTTCTTGCTTGGTCTGCATGTCGGCCGTATTAAAAGAGTCCTGTGCAATCTTGAACCACGAGTTGAAGTGTTGCCATCGACTTAGAGGGCACTGGAGGTAAAGGGTAACAACACCCCATATCTGTGGAACAGTAGACAGGCTTTGCTTATCTTTGAGCATGCTCTCAAGTTTCCGGATGTAGAACTCGATGTAGATTTGCTCGTCATCTGTGGATTGCAGGATTTCGGTCACCTTGCGCATGACATGCTTCTCGTTTCGAAGCGCAAAGCCGGCTTCTGTACCTAAGCTGATGGCCTGAGCTCGGATATCCCGAATTGTGCTAAGCATATCAGTGAACATATCCTCCAACCAGTCCGTGTGAACGGCCATGTGGTTTCGAGATTGCTTTATGAGCCGTTTGTAAATTTGAATGCGGCCCATGATAATGCTCTTGCCAGTCAAATGATCTTCAATCTTGTGCAAAGAGGTGATTAGACGACCGACTCGATCCAGAGACATGACTTTGGAAGAGAAGGTCTGGAAAGCCACCACTTGCATAAGGTGGCGTGCCAAATCCTTGGGCAGGGCTGGATCGGAAAAGCATCGAATGCAATGGTCGATTATGAAGACCCCGAAATCGGACGTGAGCGTCGAGGCTATGGCAGGGAAATGCAGGAAGGTCGTCAAAAGGTTGAGGGCGTGGTTTATGAGGGAGGAGTCAGGAGACCCTTGATCGTTCTTGGACTTAACGTCGCGTTCGATAAAAGACACGAAGAGGCTCATTTTGTCTTGCAAGGCAACCCGGTCTGGCAGGTTGTTGGAGGCCTTGAGAGCACGGGAGAGCATCATGTATGCATCGAGGCGCGAGCCCCTGTCGGGACCAGCGAGTTGTTTTATTGTCGAGTCTAACATTTCAGCAATACTGGCCTGGTTCGAGAGGCCGTTGAATGGGCCGTTGAGAGGCGATGCAAGAGGGTTTGGAGACGGCGACGGCTTCAGAATACCCTTGACGGGCCTCGAAGAGGCGGCAGAAGGTGTAGCAAGTGGTGAGGATCTGAAAAACTTTGACAATTCTCGATAGTCTGGAGGATCTTTGTATTCAGTGTGACTCGACCATTCGACTTTCTTCGTTGTCCGCCTCGAACTAGAGCCGGAGTTGGTTGCCCCGGTCGACGAAGGGGTGTTAGCGCCTGGTGGTGTCTGAAGGCTCAGTCTCGGGTCGAATGGACGACCAACGGAGGTCTTCATGGGAACTATTTTATCGATAATCGATTCTCGAGGAGGAGTTGGAGGTCGAGCGGGAAGTTCGTCGAGAGTGGTGGAGGCTGGCGCTGAAGATGCCATGGCTGCTAGGCAGCGTTGGCGATCTACCTAGACAGCCGAGAAATCGCTAAAAACGCATGCGAATAATAGAGATGTTTTGAGGCCGCAGCGATTGAAGTTCGGCAATCGAAAGAGCAATATATAAAACTCAGTGAATCACAATCGTTTGTATAAACACAAAGAGAATGAATGTACAGACGAATGGCCGAAGATTCAGTCGACGAGAATGCGCAATGCTGAAGTTTGATTAGGACCCAAAGCAAGTAAGTAAAGTAAAGTGCAGTACTTGACCGGGCCGCGCTTCCATTCCCCGGGCCAACGCGTCCAAGCGAACGCGATTTGGGATAGTTGAAGCGCGAATCAATTAAACTGCAGGGTCCGTGCTTCACGCCCAAGGCACGACTTAGGTAAGCTGCCACCACCATGTACTCGCTACGGAGAATATCGACATGCTATCGAGGGGTTCCAGGTACCTTGGACCCTTGTGTTTCTATCAGGGAAGGGCATGCCGGAATAGGTCTCGACAGAACTATCACTGAAAGCAACAGTTTCCTTACACTCGTGAAGTCTGGGAATTGAGAAAGAACAAGCGACCACCTATGCGAGGTGTCACTGAACGATATACCCTATCCCCACTAACTTGCCTCTGCATATCCATTCTAGAACCAGTTCATTTTGTTAGTGGCTGATATCCAATTTCCATCATCCTCTCCCCACTCCAAAACCAATCCATCTTCATCTTACAACTCTACCATCAACATCTATCTATCCATCGTCATGTTCCAACAACAGCCGAGCACGCCGCCTACGGGGCCCGAAAAGCTCAAGATTGTCACTGAGTTGGTTGAACAACTTACCACAGACGTTACAGACATCATATTTGTTCCCAACGGCAAGTATCTTGATCAAGCATTCCGAAGCATCATCTCCTAACTTCAAAGACAGACCGCGCTGAAGCCCTAGACAGGCTAAAGATCTACAGCCGAGACCAAAATTATGCTGGCCCTCTCTTCACAGCCGAAGTAAGCGGGATCCTTGTGGCTTCGAAAGGCAACCAAGTCTGGCCATCTTCGATCGCTAACTATCTATGCTAGGCCGTCAAGATGCTCCTCAATCATGGCTACATAAGCCCATCCACCAAGACTGCACGCGCGGCCAAACGTGTGCTGGCCAACGTAATGACTCAAAGGGGAGATCTCCGGCAAGTTTTTGTCGATGAGAAATATGCCCCTTATGCTTGCAAAGAACTCAAATCGGGAAACTACGATGACGAGTTTCTCAACTCCCGCATTCTGTTTTTGTCAACTTACGAGACCACTATCAACCTTAAGGAGCTTCTAGTGGAGCATAAGCTCGCAGATCGCATTATCGATAATCTTGCTCGACATGCAAAGAATATAGGCTCATACAAGATCGGAACTGACACCATGCAAGACATGGCGCTCGCTGAAACCTTGAAGCTCTTGTTCAATGTTACACACTACTGCCCCGACCAGGGTTCATTGTTCGCTCCCGCAATACCACATCTGGCAACTCTACTTTTCATAGATAATGTCTCACAGTCGAGGCCACTTGACCCTCCAATTGGATTCATTATCAACGGCTTCCTCAATCTCGAATTGGGAACGGAAAAGGCCCAGGAAGCCATTCACCCAAAGAAAACCCCTGAAAAGGTTATATCCAGGTTGATTGATATCCTGGATGCCGCAATAGGGATGTGCCCAGAAAAGCACCTGGATGCTGTTATAACGCCACTCGTTGGCCTTATCAACAAGATCCATGAAAATGCGCCCAACTCAAGCAAACAATACATCCGCGATAAGCTTTTGCCGACAGCCGAAGATCGAGAAAATGTACTGGGCAAGGGAGACACTTTGTCTGCCAAACTGCTCAAGAACTCGACCAATCCTATGGCCCCAGCTTTGCGCGATGCTATTTCGCATCTTCTCTTCGACATGTCGGATAGGGACGCCTCCAAGTATGTTGAGAATGTCGGTTATGGCTTTGCCTCGGGTTTCCTCTTCCAGAATAACATACCTGTTCCTGCTTCAGCTTCAGAAGCGTTCAGCACTGGCGATACTGCTGGTTCTCAGAAGCCGGTCAATCCCATTACTGGCCAATTCGTTGAAGCTGAGGAGCCCGTTGAGGAGCCTGAAATGACGCAGGAGGAAAAGGAACGGGAAGCCGAAAGGCTCTTTGTTGCCTTTGAACGGTAAGTCTCGCCATCTCTGAATATCCTGGCTACAAAGCTAATTTTCTTTTGCAGGTTGAAACAGTTAGGCATCAATGTTCAGAACCCTGTAGAGGCCGCCGTAAATGAGGGTCGCTTCAGGGAACTTAAAGATGATGAAGTAGAAGAACTTGATTGAGCAGATCTCAATCGTTTCTTTCTCTGACCGTGGTGGGGCTGATGAGGTGGTTTGTTGAGCTTTTCACCTCACATTGAAACCTGGCACGGGCGGGAACAAAGACGAACAAATGTGCTAGATGAGTCTGCAACAGCATTTTTGCATTCGTATTCAAGACCAAAGACTTAGCTAGGTTATCATAGTGGCTTCATGAATAGGTAGCACTATTCATTGTCATTGATTGAACAATAAATAGCATTAGAGTAACCCCGATCTTCCACGTTGCCAAACTCTCCAGGCATTTTTTTGCATCAATTCGTTTTACTCAACTCAAGCAGCAGGCCTGTTTTTCTTTCGTCCTATCTCAAGGGGTGCCACATTTCACCTACTTCAGTCATTCTTCACTCCTTCTCTATATCGCACCTCGCACTGCCTTGACATTTACCTACCAGCCGTCGCCAACTGCATAGTTCTTCATTTCATTCCCTCTACCCGCAAGCAACTCGTGATTTCATCGCCTTTCTTCTTTTTCTGATAAATCAGACCCTGAAGTGGCCCTCATTTGCGTCAAAGTCGTTGTGAGTTATGACCTCCCAAACTTTCAAGAGTTAACTAACCTCTGGGGTCAAGCCTATAGCCAAGCCTCTCTTATTCAAAAAGCGTTTTCGCTAAAAAAAGGCTGGTTCAGAACATTTTTCTTCAACTATTCCAACATTTGACTCCGTTCATCAGCAAGATGCCTGCTCCTAAGCCTACCCCGACTGTGTTCTACGCTCGCGACAAGTCTCCTCTGGAGGATCTAAACGGGTAGGTTATTTTCGCTCTCTATCTTGTATTAGTTACTGATCTCGGAGACTTAGTCCTCGCCGAAGCGTTGAGGATGAGGAGCCTTTGGTGAATGTGGTATCCGATATCGTGGACTATGAGAGCCATGATGAAGAGTATGGGACTCCTCCTTCGATCCCCTCCAAATCGAGCTCTGCACTTGAAAAGCGTTTTCTGTCACCCGACGAGGAAGACAGCGGTGATGCCTCGAGCCAGACCATGAAACCTCCCACCAAACGTCAGCGCCGCGCCCACGTCAAGGACAGTGTTACACCTCGTCGCTCCGAGCGCATCTCGTCCGCTACTACTGCTACGATCAAGGATGAGAAGCCGTCTGTTGTCAAAGCACCTGTCAAGAGAGGCCGCGGACGTCCTCCCACGAAAGCCAAGATGACCCCTACGAAGCAGGTCCAAGAGCCAGTTGCTATCAAAGCAACCACCAAGCGAGGCCGTGGGCGCCCTCCTGCCGAACCCAAGACGACCCGCCGTGCTTCCGAGGCTGAATGGGAGGTCGAAATTGTTTTGGGGTCGCAGATTGATGCTGAGACTAGCGAGCACTTTTACCTGGTCAAATGGAAGGGGTTCACCAACAAGGAGAACACCTGGGAGCCCAAGAGGAACCTGGGTAATTGTCGCAAGCTGGTTCAGGATTTCGAGAGCATCAAGCACTAAGGGGAACGGATTACTGGCAAGGGGCAGCTGATTGCACAAACAAGGGCGTTGGGGAGCAAAACAAATGGAAATTTGACTAACTAGATATTTCGTTGAAAGTATTCTGACAGACGCCTTTTTAAGAAGGAAATCATTATAACCCCCCCTCCCCATTCATTCATATAGCACATGTAGTTTACAGTGATTGGAACAATGCCGAGAAGCCTGCAATCGTTCCAGCAAGAGGAAGCAGACTTCGCACCAGGTTCAAAACTCCCCATCTTCCAATCAGCTTGGCCACATCATCTTGTGAAGCTCCCAGTTTTCCCGCAGCCGCCTTGAATAGAAGTTCGTTTGTGGGCTGCATAAACACAAGGGTATATGGCACAATGGCCACTGTCAGAACAGCACCTGCCACTAATTCTTTCCAGCTGCGGCCGTCTTGGTTAGCGGCATAGGCAGCATATAGGTAGGCTACTGCTGTTGTCACAGCGAACTTGGGCATGATGGCGATGCCGCGGTTGAAGAGTTCTTGCCAGACTGTGGCACTTGTGGAGGGTGCTGATAGAGCACCTGGAACACCAACTAGAGAAAGGGCAGCAATTGCACCTAGTATATCTCGTAAGTAATTGTTATAACACTTGAATGAATATATATATATATATATCTTACCAGATGCCCAAGCTGAGCCAGCAATGCCAGTGGCAGTTGCCACGAGAGATGGGAGAGGGAGAGCGATAGCCATGGTGGAGTGCAAGATCGGACGAAAGTCTTTGTTCAAATGAAGTTGTTTAAATGGTTTAATTTGATTGATTGATTGCTTGATGAACATGAATTACAATGAATAACTGCTGTTCAAGTCAACATCATATATAATTATTCGACCGGGCTAAAAAGTGGAACCCTCCGGACCGGAAACTATCGCGGACTTCTGAGATGTCCGGTGACGTCCGTTGACATGTCTCCGCACCAAGGTTCAACTCCGCCAGCATGCCCGATTGGTCAGTGAATGTCTTCTATAACCATATTCGGTCGTTGATTATACGACCTTTCCCTTGCGCGCAACAAATCCATACAGGGGAACTTCTTGGGAGAGGTCCCGGTGATCGGGGACGTCCCACGTTGTCGTGAATACCATCCCCGCCTTCTTCAGAACATTTTGGCTCGCGACATGGTCGCCGACCGTGATAGCCGAGACACACTCCTCCTTGACATCACCATCACCTTGGACCGTATTTTTATCCACCGAGATCTCAACCTCGGTCCTTGGCAACGACCACCATTGATTAAGAAAGCCTCGGAGGAACTCAGACGCGTAACCTTTTCCCCAATGCGCCTTCAGGAAGCTGTATCCTATAGCCGGCCAGCCAAGTTCCCCTGACCACATGCCAGTACCTCCTAATCCGATCGGCTCGCCTGTCTCAGAGAGACATATAACCCAGTCGTATCCTTTAACATCGTTTGGCGGTAGGCGAAGACTGAGACTCTTCTTGGTCTCTTCAATGTCCTTGTCGGGCCTACCCTGCGTCGACCATATCATGCCTTCTGGCTCTGAGCGAAGACTGCGGTGGAAGTTGAGATCATCCTCAGTCATAGGCCGCATAGTCAGACGTTCTGTTCGAAACGCCTTTCGCTCAGTATTCGGAGGCAGAGGATAGTTGGGGAGCGTTGTCTTGACTGTTATGTAGTCAAGCGGGGGTCTCTCGGCTGGGTCCATGGTTGCAGGGTAAGATGGGTGAGAATAAGTGGAAGAGAAGATACGAGTTTGGTGAGTATGAGACTCTGAATATTCCTGAATGCGGAGAATATTGTGTCTCAAATACCTTTTCTTTTTCTTATCATTCCGAAGTCGTCTACATTGTTGTGAGTCACGAGGATGGACTCCTCACTGTTGTGAGTCGATCCAGCTTCCTACTAAAGTAAAGCACTGCAGGCATAACAAAAGTCCCCGTCGTCAGCCAATGACGCCTTTTACTTACGCAAAGGAAGCAATCGCAGCCAACATTACGACAACACATCTCTGGGCCAAATCCATGCAGGTTTAACAAGGCTGGCTTCAGCCTTAAGATGCATGCGGGATAGGCATGAAACTTGATAGGATGAGGGTCTGTTGGTCTAGATTCCAGGGTGAGATCTGGGCGCGAATTTCACTCACAAAAATCGAAACGTCACTAAGTCCAAAATCGGGTGGGGCCGGCATCCTTCGCTACAGAACACTTCCTTTACTCCAGGTAATCTCACGACATAATAATAAGATTATCCAACGCCAAGATCATCGTGACAGGCTCACTAACTGCGATACGCGCGCCCTACGAAGCTATCATATTCGCTTATCTCGGGTATAACCAGACCTTGTTCATTCAGAATGAGCTCCCGCGAAGGTCGCTCGGCCAAAGTGCTCAGTTGTTCCAACTGTCGCACGCGCAAAATTAAATGCGATAAGATACAACCCAATTGCGGCCAATGTTCTCGCTTTGGTCTCGACTGTGTTTTTCCCTCGAGGAAACCAACGCGACGCGCGCCGAGGCCGCGACAGAGCGAACTTCTCGATAGAATCAGTCGTCTTGAGAATATCGTCAACCAAGCAGACCCCGCCAAATTGAAGCAATTGGATGACGGCGACATTCAGTCTTTACCGGGGGGCGCTGCCTTGTCGGCCACGTTGGACGATCACTGTGAGGAGTTGCAAGCAGAGGCTGCCCAGGCTGCTAATTTAGAGACTGGAGAGAGGTATCTCAGCTCAGGTTTCTGGGGGAACTTATGTACAGAGGTTGAGGGCATTCGACAAGCGTTGAATCAACCATCCGAGGATGAGGATGAGGACGAAGAGGGCGATAGTCCAGAGTCCCTCGATCTGGCATCAGGAGGTCCCTCTGGTTTCTTGTTAGGAAACTCCGAATACAACCCGCGACAGCCTTTAATACACCCTCCCCCGGAGATGATGATACGGCTTTGGACTATTTACCAGCGCAATGTCGACCCTCTGATGAAGTTCCTACATCGCCCTACAATCAACAAGTACATTCAGGAACATGCCGAGTCACCGGCAACGCATACCTTCAGTCCTGAAACCAACGCTGTCATGTTCGTCATCTACTTCTGCGCGGCTGTTTGCTTGACTCCGGACTCTTGTCTGAAGCAGCTAGGCGAGAGCAAGGATGTTCTAACCAGACGATACCGTAACGCTATCGAGAGAGCCCTCGCCGAGGCAGACTATCTTAGCAGTACTAAGCTAGAGACTCTTCAAGCCTTTACCGCCTACGCAAGCATGATTCGTGTCCATGTACATGATCGGACGTCTTGGGTCCTCACCTCGCTTGTCATCCGGATAGCCCAAGGAATGAGCCTTCACCGCGACGGCGATGGTCACCGCTTCACACCATTCATCGCCGAGATGAGACGTCGCCTGTGGCATTTCATCGTTGTTCTCGACATTCGTGGTTCTGAAGATAGAGGCTCCGATGCAACGCTTACTCGGTCAGGCTTCGATACCATAGAACCTACGCCAATCGACGACGATGATTTTGGACCCGACTCACCAGGCCCGCTTGTTCCCAAGTCAACGCCCGCTGAGAACGTCATTTGCCTGTGTACAGCCATGTGTTCAGGCATCTTTGGCTTCATATCACACCCCCATCATAATCCTAGAGGCGAAACGGAGCACTTCTTATACACAGAAGATGAACTCATTTCCCACATTCGCCGGCTTGAAACCAACTTTATCCATACTGCGCGTCCTAATCACCTACCCTCTCTCTACGCTTCTGAAATCGCCCGTGTTGTCATTCTCAAGCTATGGCTCAATATTCAATATCCTTTCAATGGTGGGCCGGCTCCGGATCGACCTCGGGTGTCGAAGGAAACCATGCTACGCACTGCAATATCGATTATTGAGCTACGCGAACGCATGACAAAACAGCAGTGGGAGGACCGCTTTGCTTGGTGGACAGACACCTATGTGCAATGGCATCCTCTGGCAGTGGCACTGGCTGAGCTTTGCGTACAGACTGAGGGAGAGTTGGTGGATAAGGCTTGGGCTGTCGTGGAGCATACATTTCCTTCATCACGAGAGCACATTGCCGACACAGCCAAGGGCTCACTGTGGCGACCTATCAAAAAGCTACTCAAGAAAGCAAGGGCCGCAAGAACTGAATCGCTTATGAGGCGTATGAATCTCAATGCCGATATGAACATGGGCGCTCCAGCATCCTTTATGCCCCCAGCGATGGATCCTATGGCTCAGCCATTGCAGTTCAACACGAATCAACAAATGACAAACATCCCAACGTCAGGACCAGGCCTGACGGCACAGTACGACACGAGCAGTATGGATCCTTCGATACTGTTCGATCCACCAGAACTGTTGAATCTTGACTTTGGAACAGGGTTGGAGCAAGGTGTACCTATGGAGTGGTCATATTGGACAGAGTTTTTCAACGATACACAGATGGAAACGTCCCCTGGTGGGAGCGGGACGGGGGAATCAACATAACAGTTCACAATCGGTAGTCATTGCTAGTTAAAACCCAATCAATTGTGCATCACACCAGCCAGCATCCGTATGCTCAGAATTTTTTGGTTCATTCGTTACCCGTTTTATCGAGTAAAGTCAGTTGATATTTCCATGATCCGTTGTAACACCCGCAAAGTCCAACCGTCCTCTAAACCCGAAACCATTCTAAGCGAAAGTGGAGGGTCGCTTGGCGCTGAAAATCTTCTGGGTGTTCTCCTTGGTGATACGGTGGGGGAGAGGGAAGCTCAGGTCCTTCTGGGTGAGCTGGCGGATGTAAGGTCGCTTGATGTCCTCGGTCTTCTCGAGCTCGACGACGCGGAGGACCTGAATGCTTATGTTAGTGACTGTAATGCGGGACAGGTAGCTGAAATGTGAGTTCGACGTACGTGGATCGACCTGAAACGGGCACGGTGGCGGGCAGCCATGTCGGAGTAAAGGGACTCGACGGCGTCTGTTCGGGACAGCTCACGGTACTCCTTGTACATGTTGTGCGTGCCAGAACGAGAGTCGTATCGGATCCAGATACCGAAGTTCTTGACCTTGAGAGGGTGCTTCTCGTGGATCTAGTGTGTCCAATTAGCCTTGGCCCAAATCGTTTCCCCTCGAATTGAATTCTTGCTACGTACCACCTTGACACTGACGATCTCACCAGTGGCCTTCTTGACCTTCTTGAGACCGCGCAAGAAGTACCAGTATCGGGACTTGGCGACCGTCGTGTTGGGAGCGAAGATGGTCATGCGGTAGAGGGCGGGGGTAGGGTTAGCCTCGGTGGGCAGGTGGCGCCCGATGACCTCGTATTCCTGAAGACGGCCTGAATTCATTGTCAGTATAGGATGTCCCAAATGTCAAATGTCGTGATGCCGTGCGCCGGAGGATCAATGTCGAAATTCGAGGCGGGTGTGCTGTGCGTGGGTCGAAACGTTTATGCCGAATTTCGAAGGTGGATTTTCGAGGCAAAGTTTGCCAAAGCCCTCCTCCAAAAACACTCAAGAGCTGAGTGAGTAGCAGTTGAGGTCATCGCAGTCCTTGAAGGACTTGGATCCTTCGTCTCGCTTCCTCCCAGCCAAGTCGAAAAAATATCGAAAATTGTTTTCGTCGTCATTATCCTCCGGCGGGCGGCATCGTCATGATCGAGCGCAAGAAATAGAAATGTGCTTACCCATCTGTGATACTGGTCAGTGTTTTCCTTGTATAAACTTGCTGTTGTTGACTTACTGTGACGGTGGTCTCTGCGAAGGTTAGTGAAGATGGCCGAAGTTGAAAGATCGCAACCGATAATTTTTTGTGCGAAGGTGTGGGAGGGCAAGAGACTGGGTCGTAGCTTCTGGAGGGCTTGGGCCCCAACAGCGATTGGTCAATAGACGACCCACCCCAAATTCTCGTCACGTGCCGGCTCACTCGAGTTGATTGTCGAGATGTGGGCCTAGCGTCCAATCAGAACGTAGGGCGGGCTAGGTCAGAGAAGTTGGGAGTCAAAGGAAAGAGTGAAGGGGACTTTCAACGGCAGAGTGAGAGGCTCATATCGACTTGAATGATTACAAACTTTGGTAAGACTACCAGTAAAGCTAAAGACTGATTACTTCATCTCATTACTTTCACGAAAAACACTATTTTTACTTGCACCTTCTATTGATGCTTAATCTGAACCGCGTCGAAAGCTCTCACTGAAGACACTGCGCGTGTCTAATACCAACCATGAACGATACCTTCGATCAGTTCGCACAAGCTCATGCCTCACGAAATGGCTACAAGCTTGCCCAAACGCTCTCGCCTGTCCCTCCGCCCGATGATCCTCACCGACTGATGGCTGTTTGGCGTAGTACGAATTCTCACAGTGTCAAGGGCGACATCAAGCACTTTATCAAGTCCAACACATCTCATCGACGGAAACTGGACCACGATGAAACGACAGGCTGGGTCGAGGTGTACACAGCATACTGGAAAGCTATTGCTGAAATCTTGGCCGGAGAGAGCGGAAAGGTAAGAAACAACCTCCAGATTTTGAGAGCCATGTTGTTAATCCTTGTCAGTCCACATGGACTAAAGCGTACGAGGCATGGAAGGAACTGACCTCCATACTCATTCGTGGATATAACGCACATGGATTCGAAGCATGGACGATACCATCTCTTTACATGGTGGGCAAGTACTTGCGATTATTTGCCATCAAATCCGACGAGGAGCGTCGTGCCAAAGCCTTTGACACAGGACCTGGAGCCTCATTGATATCTGACGACTTCGACCCTGAGACAGATAAGCAGCTTCAACTAAGAGATTGCGAAGGGCACCTTAAACGAATCTTCTCACTTTGTCTGAACGACAGGTACGAATGTCGCTGATTGGGCATTTTGGTCGTCGCTAATTACATCTAGAGCACCGCTTGAGGAGTCGCGAAAATGGGGCATTTACTTTGTCATCAACCTCCTTTTCAAAACTTACTTCAAGCTAAATTCGGCCTCGCTATCGCGAACTATCCTCAAGACGCTTGCTGTATATAATGACAAGGGGGACATGCCTCCTCTGGAGATGTTCCCAAAGTCCCAGCGAGTGACGTTCAAGTTCTATGAGGGTGTCTTGCTCTTCCTAGAAGAAAACTACCTACAGGTAAGGACATATGGTATCTTGTTCACGAAAACATCTAATAATCTCTTAGGCCGAATCCCACCTCAATGAAGCATGGCAACTATGTCATAAAGATGCCCTTCCTCAGTCTGAGTGAGTATATATATCATTGCTACTCACAAGATCTATGCTTACCTTATTCTTAGGCGAATCCTAACCTACCTCATCCCCTGTCGTCTCCTCACCAGTCACGTCCTTCCTACTAAGGCCCTTCTGGAGAATTATCCTCGACTACAAGGACTCTTCCTTCCTCTGGCTAATTGCATTAAATCCGGAAATCTGCAGGCCTTCGACCAGGCCCTGCAGCACGGTGAAGCTGAATTTGTCAAGCGACGCATTTACCTTACGCTTGAAAGGGGCCGAGATATTGCCTTGCGTAACCTGCTGCGTAAGGTCTTTATCGCTGGCGGCTTTGACGAACAGAAGGAGGGCGACGCAGCTCCCGTGCGTCGTACCAGAGTACCTGTAGCCGAGTTCCAGGCTGCCATCAGTATGGGAAGCGGTCATTTGGTCGATCCGGATGAAGTAGAGTGCATGATGGCCAACATGATATACAAGGTAAGTTGTCCAATTCCTTCGTGTTGATAAGGCAATGGCTGCCTCTCGGCGCTACGGTCTGCCCCTTCTGGTAGAAAACGGTGGAAAACATTCGTTGGCATCCGCGTGGCAGTCATTTGACTATATACTCGTCACCAAAATGTTGCCTCTGCCAACTGTCTGCCTGGGGCATTCACGATGTTTATTCACACTCCCCTCCATCTCAGCCTTACAAAGATCTGAGTCACTAACGGGCGTGTTTGTTTTAGGATCTTATGAAAGGCTATATCGCACGAGAACGAGGCATTGTGGTATTGTCCAAGAAGGGAGCTTTCCCCGGCACAGGATTGTGAGGCTAACGGGCAAGGCTGTTGGCCCGTTGGGTGAGACAGGATCCGACACAAGATACATCAGAACCGTGAAACTTCAGCCATGGTTCTCTAGACTCAGTATTACTATGATGAATGCACTCTAGTAGCATGAGATAGGGTGGATAGACACCGCAACCGTCAGGATGACGCCGGCGTCGACAAATCATAAGAGAGCTTCAGCGATGTCTATTTTACGTTTACTTTTTCAACTCAAGCTCATGTTTGCGCTGGCTTGACCTCCTTGCGTGGTTGAGGTTATCTTTGCACCATATTCACGCTTAAGCACAGCACCGTGCATCACCCTTGCGCCTCGCTACCTCAGACTTGCACCCTCGTCCTTGTTAGCCCCCAACTTTTGATGCTTCAACAGAATGCCCATACATGTATGCATGTGTTTACTTTGAAGGACGTATTGGCATCCTGGCTCGAGTTCTTATCGAATCCGAAGCGGCGGTGGTCCCCCCGCAGTGCACACTCGTAGTTTGCATGGTTCGCTTCCACGCTTGCGTTAGATTGTATTTGTCCCCCAACCATAGCGTGACTCACAACCGGGGACCTCTTCCGATACAAGCGAATAGTGTTTCACGATGTAACTAAGCTCGCTTGGCAAACCTTGTTGGGCGCAGATTCTGATGCTCTTACTGGGCCTTTTCACGATCTCACTTGCGGGATGTCAACAAACAAGGCGCTGTGTAAGACATGAAGTATATTTCAAAAGTTCGCTCTCTTTTCAAATAGCTCGTAAAATGAGCGTCGTGAATAATGATACAGATTTTAGCCCATTCATCACAGATGACAGTCTTGGTATCCTGCTTAGTACAAAACATCGTGAAAAACTTAACCAACCGGCTCGCGCGAGACCGTGTTTCCGGAAAACCCCTTTGCTCCAAAATGTAGGACCCTCTAGGGGTCAGTGAGAAGAATAATTATACAGAAGAACCACCCGCCGGATTTGGACCGTAAGAACGCCTTGGATAAAGTAGACAGAAACATTTAGCACCTAAACTCCACCCGCCGGTATTTTCTTTATTTATCTTGTTGGTTAGTACTGTGAAGTCGAGGCCTTGTATTGAAAAGAGTAAGGAGAATCGTGTTTCATTAAGGGTGAGGAGAAAGGCCACTGGTTGATGTAATGGGTATTAAGAGAAGTGGCGGTTTGAGCGAGGAGTGTTTCTGTAGACTTGTTAGTCACAAGGACAAGTTCAATGTATCAATGCTGGGACTTACTGTGCAGTGGAGATGTCGTCGACATGGTTGCAGAGAGCGACAAAAAGATCAAAGAAGAGCTGCGTGCCGCCGTTGTACATCTCAAGCTGCATGGTACCGCTTCGCTTGAAGGTGCTTCGAGAGCGGATGATGAGGGCGAGATAGTGAGCTCGTAGCTTGGAGTCTGTGTCGGGAGTGTTGGCGTAGGCGTATCTGGCTGAGGCGAGGATGGTGCTGCACTGAATTCCAGATTCTATCAAGACTTATTAGTGAAGAGATATGAATATGAGAGATGAGGAAACTCACGAAGTCCTTGCTTCCGCAGCGACAACTTCTTCAGCTCATCAAGGCCATACTTCTCCGCCGCACAGTAGATGACAGTATCCTTGAGAAGGTCACCATCCATACCACGGTGGTAAACGGTGCTCTCGACAGCAGCACGCTGCTCCTCACTAGCAGCCTCGAGTTCATACGAGTTACGACGCTTGTTGTGCACGAGGCGAGGAGTGTAGTCACCCTTGTAAAGATACTCGAGAACTGAGCTGAAGATCTCGGGCTCCTCGTCCGGCAAGGAGATCCGTTTGCTGGCGGGGTCCATGTATCCATTTCGTAGAGCGTGGTTGAAGAAGGGACTGTTGGAAAGAACGTCTTCGTGAGCAGCGAAAAGACGTTGTTCGCTGCCTACAACAAGAGTGACGATGGGTGAAGCCATGTTGCTGAGGGAAGTGTAAGTGGCGAGTTGTTAGAGAATAAGAATGATTGAGAAACTCACTTGTCCATGGCAGTGTCACCGCTAGCACTGGTCATAGAAGTCATTGTTGGTCGACGATGGTGACGAGACTCGTGTTTTCGCTTGGTGACTCCGCTGTCTTTGCTGAATGAAGAACTGGATTTGCTGGCCTTGTGGCTTTTTGAGAAGCTCTTGCTAGAGCTCTCATGTCGTCTGGATGAGGAGAACATGTTGACGAGTTGTGAATATGGTTTCGAGCGAAGGTCGAATTTTATTATTAAACGACGGGGTCGTTGATGCGTTTTATACTCGAGAGGATGGATGCTTGGCCGATGATGTGGTGGATGGCAAAGCAGGCAGAACGAGGCAGCAAAGATAAAGAATGAGGCAGACGATAATGGAGAAATTGAAAGACGCCGGAAGAATATCGTTTGTATTGGAAAAATTGAAACCTACCTCAGGTTCAAATAGTGATTGTAAATGTGATCACTCCTCTGATTCGTCTCAGGATACTGGAAAACCACAGAATGCGAGAGGAGACACCATCTTTATAACCTACGAGGCGTGCCCCGTGCGGAATGGGAGAGAATAGGCTGCACTGCATAGTGGCACCCCCAGTTGGTAAGCCATGCCATTCATCCTTTGCATGAGGCGACAGCCCCGGATGGTGATAAGTAGTTGCCCCGACGCGTGTGCGAGCTGAGGGTACGTGTAGAGTGGACGCGATATTGGCGCCTAATCACATGACACCAAAAGGGTGGTTTAATTGATTTGGGGGCGTTGGTCGTTAGAATAATTACAGGGGATGTCTCTCAATCGAGTCACAAAGAAAAGGGGTTGGGAAAAAAGCATGGACTATAGCAGCAAGGGGCCTTGTTAGTTTGTTTGAGTTATTCCTTTTTAATTGAAGTTTCCCAAAGCCTCGGGGATCCATCCTAACAAATTACAGCGGGCGTTGATCATGGTGGGAATGGTTCGCCCGCTAATTATGGGGGCATGCGTGCTGAATGGGGAACTTCACAAGGCAGAAGCCCTCAAGCTGCTGGGACTGCATGATAACGCATGCTCGGCGATGGAGCTGCAAGGCTCTCGATTTCTGGTCGAGCCTCGTCATTTTTTGCATCATTTCAATCGTAAGCTCATACGAAATCAATTGAGCTCAATTGAGACTCATAATAAACCATTGTGAAGGTGTATGGCCGTTGAAGCTTGTCGTCGTCTATCTAATCCTCACGACTTGACATGATGGCTTCTCGCCTCCGAGCACACTCTCTCCCGCAAACAACTTTTTCCCTTGAACCCCATGCTTTTTAATTGATGGTGGACCTCTAGGTTTGGTCTGTGGGTAAGATTTAAGCAGGGGAACCAAGGTAATGTACCTGGCATTGGTCTCCCAACACCTCCACACTCAATACCGTCTGCTGGGTTCTAGTGACCCTTAGTGCAAGGCTCAGATGAAAACCTCCCTGAGATTCGAGGGCATCGACGGGCCCTTTACCCGTTTATACGGATCTGCCCCTTGAAGAGCATTTGACCGTGACGGCATTTCTCTGTCACACACTTAAGATCCCTGTCCGCCATGGCTGCAGATGACCGACATGTCCCGAATTCACGCCAGAGAACTCGAGATGTCAAGATTTCGCCCCTTTGCTTGACCAGTTTCAAGTTGAGGCTTTCCCTGTTTTGTTCACGGCTTCTCCTTTTCCTAACAAGCTAGATTGATGTGCCTGTGTAGCAGCCGTCGAAATGGAATGGGCAAGTGCTTGTTTGCCCGCGGCTCTCACCATGGCTTCATTGTGAAGTGCACCGCGTACCTTTTGTCGCTCCACCGGAAGCCCGATCTGTTGGCATCGTTGAAACAGCTCCTCGCCGTGATTGGCAGGTACAAGCTCATCCTTTCCGGCTTCCACAATGTATATCCCCGGTGGCGTCTCTGGGAACCTCTTGACTATCATGCCGAGGTTCGTCCAGCTATCCAGGTGGTTTCGGAGAAATGGCCAAAGATATTGGTATGGAAGCCACTTCTGCGGGTATAACGCTTGTAGCATAGCTCGAACGTTTGTAAATGGCGTTTCCAAAATAAGAGCGTCCACTGTCAGATCAGGAGGGAATTGGCCTTTGGCAGCTAGATTGGTAGCGAAACCACATCCAATACTCTGCCCCCAAAACAGCACGGTTGGCTTTTCAGCCTTTTCTGGCCTGCTCTTGTGCAATTGAGATATCCATTGCAATGCGGCCTGCGCATCAAGGTCTATTCCTGGCTCTGATGGCCGATCATGAGATGTCCAGTATCCTCGATAACTTAAGCAGATCATGGTGTAATTGACCGAGGGTTCATTATCATGCGCGCGGCGAATAATCCAAGAAAGATCCGGTAGCCTAGGTGGCAGTGAGGATGCGTTTCCTATCATCTCGAATGAGTTACTGTGGGATATGAGAGCTCAATGAGACCGACAAACCTTGGAAATAGAGAACATAAACAGGCGTCTTTGCCTTGTCAGCACTCAGTTTAGAGACTGACGGCACATCCGACACACAAAGCGCAATCTCTGTGCCATCCAACGACTTGATCCTCTCTTCCCTCCATTTTACACCTCCACAGTCGCGAGAGAACTCGTCAATGCGCATGCTCCGCGCATTGGGCGGTAAGAATGGATTGTAGATGATGGTATTCTGGAACAGAACCATCATGAAGCATTTCCAACACCACAGAGCCACAAACAGACCAGTGAACAACAGCGGCGGCATTAGGAAAGGCGCTACATGCAGGGACCTTATGCGGCCTGGAACAGGCCTCAGAATTGGAAGTGTTGATCTGTGAGGCCATATACGCGGCTGGGTCCTCGTCCAAACGGCTCGAGAGCGTGTGGCCGAGATGGCGGCTGCGCGCAGGGCCATTGGAGGATCTTAGGTACAATCATTCAATGAATTGGCCGAAGATCAAAGAACCACCTGACCAGGGATGAAGAAACGTGGGATGCTGTAGTTCGGTGCAAGGGCCCCAGGTCAATGACATGTTCGCTCACGACTGGACTTGATGAGCATGCGACTGTGCAAATTGGGGATGTGATGGGCGGCAAAAAGTGAGGGACAGTTCAGAAGACGAGTAAAATCGAGGACATGATGAGATCAGCGAATCTTGAAAGAGCAATTATAGGTAACATTCATAACTATAAGATAACTAGAAATCTTCTCTGGAAGACGATACTCTTATATCGATTCTTAATAAATGGTCAAGAATATGCACCTCGGAGCTGAAAATATTTGTTTGATCGGCTATCTCATGTGTTCTATGGCCTGATCGCTGATATCACAGCGACGTACAGCGCCGTTTCCGCCCCGCCAAACTCTGCCGTACCGCGGGAACCAACCAAAACCAAAACCGCATTATCTCAGCTTTAATCAGCATATTTCCGCTTGGTTCCTGAATATCCATTCTTTACCTCCATCTTTTCTACCTAAACCCTCTCCTCACTCTTACAATCCCGTACCTGACCCGAGCCCCTCCACCAGACCCAAAATTCGCTTACAAACTGTCGTCTGCCCCGCCATCACCACTACCTACGTAAATACCTACATCATCGCCCACTCTCTTTGTTTTGAGTCCAACAGCCACCACCAACACCATGCCTAGCTCTCTCGACAAAGAAAATGACGGCCACGCGCACATCGACATCCCTGATGATCTGCCATCTCCGCGTCCAGAGGGCGAGTCCAGCCCTGGCCTCAGGAACAGCAAGGGCTGGGATGGCAAGCTTCGGGTTCCAAAGTCGGCTTTAGTGGCCAACCCGGAGGCTCTCTCTGATCCTGAGTACTCGGACGACGAGAATGTCATGGAGGGAGAGAAGATCGACGCCGATGAGGGTATATATATCCATATTACACGCAAAATGTGGAGAGTTGTAGACTAACACGGTGCTGCGTAGATCTCCTCGACGATGAGGACCCCAAGACCGACGAAATCATGTTATCCCACTCTCGTATCGGCTCTATATCCTCCCTACGCCTTGAGCGTTTCAAGAACGTTGCCCGTGTCTGTCTCCGCCAGAACAGCATCCAGCAGATCGACGGCCTTTCTGCCCTAGCCGAGACTCTCGAGGATCTCGACCTATACGACAACCTTATCTCCCACATCCGCGGCCTCGACGAGCTGACAAACCTCACGAGCCTCGACCTAAGCTTCAACAAGATTAAGCACATCAAACACATCAACCATTTGACAAAGCTCAAGGAGTTATACCTTGTCGCCAACAAGATTAGCAAGATCGAGGGGCTTGAAGGGCTCGACAAGCTGACGTCGCTTGAGCTCGGATCGAACCGCATCCGTGAAATCAACAATCTCGACTCTCTCAAGGCTATCGAGGAGCTATGGCTGGCAAAGAACAAAATCACTGAGCTTACTGGTCTTGGTGGCATGCCTAATCTGCGCCTCCTCAGTATTCAGTCCAACCGTATAACCGATCTTTCACCGCTCAAGGATGTTCCGACGCTTGAAGAGCTGTACATCTCACACAACGCCCTAGAGTCTTTGGAGGGATTAGAACACAACCCCAAGCTGCACGTGCTTGATATTTCAAATAACAAGATTACCAGCATCAAGGGCCTTGAGTCGCTCGCTGAGCTCGAGGAGTTGTGGGCTAGTTACAACCTTGTTAGCGACTACAAGGAGGTTGCCAAATATCTCGCGGATAAGAAGAATCTGACAACAGTCTATTTTGAAGGAAATCCTTTACAACTCCAGGAGCCGGTGGCATATAGGAACAGGATCCGGTTAACATTGCCACAGGTCAAACAGATTGATGCCAGTAAGTTCACTCCTCCAAACTATCGATATGTCAAGTATCTTTGACTAACAGCTGTGCAGCATTTGTGAGGACATAAACGCTCAATCTTTTTGAAGGCATCAACATAGAAAGCAAGGCGTTGGGGTGAGGGGGGTTATTTTTTCCATACTCGGTACAGCATTCATGGAGCATACAAATAAATGATTCACAACGACAGATGAAGATTTTGGACTACAGTTGTAGACTAACGTTTCAAACAAAACACTTGGCGATTTGATTCTCATAACAACTTTCCTGGCTAATTAAATCTCCAGCCGTTTCACGGAGCAGCCTATCAATCAAGATATTCATATCACGCAAGTGTGTGCAAAGTTTGTGGAAGGGTTAACTGTCTTTGTATTCTATGAGGGCGGCTCGTCACCTTCCAGGATTTCTACAAAATTCAGCTCATCGTCATCAAACGCCTAATATCCCAAAACAGTCATGTTCCTATGCTTCTCTTTCTTTCTTTCTATTCGTCACACATCATATCATTATTTAAGCGAAGATCCAGAGCTTCTCGGTAGGGAAGTACTGTGAATGAGCGTTAGCATTGGCGTAATCATGCCGGGAATAGGGTGGATAAGGACTTACGTTGGTGGGCATGTTAAACTTCATGTTCAGGTTCATTCTAGCAATGCGCTTCATGTCGGCCTCATCGATATCCCAGCCAACACAGCCGAAGTTCTGCTGCATGTACTCGGGGTTGGTGCTCTTGGGGATGACAGCAAGACCCTGCTGGGTAGCCCATCGGAGGAGGACCTGAGCGGGAGTCTTTTCGTACTTGGTGGCAAGGCCCTTGAAGACCTCGTGCTCCATGAGAGGAGAGGCATCCTTGGCAAGGTCCATGTCGAGCTCGATGAAGCCGGCAGGGCCGAAGGAAGAGTAGGCAGTCAGAGCAATACCCTCGGCCTTAGCAAGGCGGACAAGGGAAGTCTGCTGGTGGTAGGGGTGAAGCTCGACCTGGAGGGTAGCAGGACGGATTCTGGCGTACTTGAGAAGATCGTAGATGGGCTGAGCCTGGAAGTTGGAGATACCAATGGACTTGGCAAGACCCTTGTCAACGAGGCCCTCCATGGCCTTCCAGGTCTCCTCGTTGGTAGCCTTGCCCCAGCGGATCTCGGTCTGGGCGTCGTCGATGTGCCAGCCAGGGGGGTAGCGGACCTCGGGGTCGATGTACTCGAGGGCGACGGGGAAGTGGATCAGGAAGAGATCGAAGTAGTCGATCTGCCAGTCGGCGAGCTGGCGGCGGGTGATGGGCTCGACGCGCTCCTTCTCGTGGTATGTCTGCCAGAGCTTGGAGACGATGAAGAGATCCTCTCGCTTCACGATGCCCTCCTTGATAGCACGGGCAACACCCTCACCACAGGCCTTCTCGTTGCCGTAATCTGTTGAGATTTCATATTAGAATACTGCCTATATCTCAAATTGGTGCTTTCCGGCTAAAAGAGAGGTCATGAAGCTATCACCTGGTGGGGTGAGGCTCTGAGTGTGGTGTAAGATTGGTGGAGGGGTCGTTTTGCAGGGGTAATGTGGCTGATTTCTCGGTGCAATTGGCAGTTGAGTGCAGGGAAAATGAGGGGCAGTTCGCAGGGATTCATATGGGGAGGGGCAGATAGATTTGGTGTCGTGTAATAGAAAAGGTGGAGAGCTATTATGTTCTGATTTTGAGTGAGTGAGTGAAGACATACCGCAAGCACCGTCGAGCAGACGGTATCCAGCCTTAATAGCCTCGTAGACAACATCGGCGCAGTTGTCATCGACCTTCCAGAGACCGAAGCCGATCTGGGGCATATCATAGCCGCTGTTGAGCTTGATGTTGGGAACGTTGACCATTGTGGCGGTGTTTGATGAGATGATGTGTATAAGATGAGATAGTTGATGTAGTAGTAAGGAAGGGAGGAGGAGAAGTAGATTCAGACAGAGGAGGGGAGAGGCGTATTTATGTCAAGAGGAGCACATATTCTCTGTTGACCTGGACATGGACATGGACATATCGTATGCCCTCATGGGTGCGGCATGACAGCAAGGGAACAGCATGGCAAAACATGGCATTTGATAACGGGACGCCTTCTTTCATTCATGGGTATAAGCCATGAATAGCTAGCGTTGAGAATCCAATGCCGTTTTTGCCCCTCGGGTCATAGAATGTCACTCCTCGTGGTATCATGGGATTGCAATATTTCCTCCTTGGTCTTGGGTGTGCAACCTCAAGAGGTGTGCAACAACGGCAAAGCTCCATCATGCGAGTGAGAGAGGACGATTCTAGGTCGTATTAACCAGCCCAGCCCCAGTTTCTCTACCTGAGATAATGCCGCCTCTGGTGGGGCATAAGGGAATTCATCCGGCGGATGGTGGGCATATCGACATAGGAAGAGCGGTGGCCAAGGGAGTTTCTTATGTCTGTAGGGCTCTTTACTGGGGGCTGAAACTGGCAATATCACTCCGGGTTAAATTGGATCTTGATCGCTTATCGCTGTCTGTGGTTAAGCTGAGATAGTCCTGTAGATACTTGATGTTCAAGTATCAAACTTCACGATATCAGGTCGTTATGGCCGACAGCCCGAAATAAACTTGACAAGCCACATATTGCCAGTGGATATCAACGAGAGAGAAAATAAAGCTAGCTGATCATTAGGACTCACCGGGAGATAACCCACTAAGGAACTGCAACTCACCTCAGGCCGAGCCTCCCCGAACATCCAATCCATACAATCACTCTATGTGTCGTTCGAGAAAACAATTAGCCAATCCAGGGTTGAGGATCCCCTGTCGTGCTGTACCGTCCACCCCGCAAAAACAAGCCACGCCACGACCCCAGACGTGGGATGAAGAAGAAGCAAACAAGGAGATCTATACCAAAAGCAATCACCTCACATGCGCCGCAACGCAGGCTGTGCTGTGCTGCAATCATATCGTTTCATGACAGCTGGAATTGGGACATGACGATGCAGGTCCCCCGGTAGCGAAGGAGCTGATTGTGAACGCCTATTTGTGCGTTTAACTGAGCTGGCAAATCTAGGGACCAGTACCGCGGTCAAGGAGCATGTTATGATCCTGTATGTAAGCGTTTTACTCGCGCGGGTGGTTTTGTGCTCCTGTGATTGATGCGCAAAGTCAGGGCCCTCCATGTAATAGAGTCCAGGCGGCTCATCGGGTGACATTTTTCTTTCCTTTCAGGTCATGAGTGACGTGGTCCGTATTACTCGGCTCGGCATAATTCCCAAGGTTCCCCAGTCTAATGTACGAGATTCACCAACATCCATTCCATTGTGGATTTGTTGGCGGAAGAATAGACACTGGACTCATCTTCATGGCTGAATTAGCTATCATGATATGGAAAGAAAGCGTTAGAGGGTCCCATCCGGTAGAAAGCAGAAGCTAAGCATTTAGCCTAAAGTCCTGGGCCCCACGGGTGAGCTGCCCGTCGTCCCACAGCAGCGGATAATCTCCAGGCACATGGACACTAGCACTAGACACCTGAGGCTCCACCTGCAAGCTAATGGAAGCTTCCCTTCCGAACCCCCCATCATCCATGTTAATCCCAAGTCCCATGATGAGAAAAAAGTCCAGGGAAAAAGCATGAGATGGTCAAGACGAACTCAATGGCACTCAATTCATTGTTGATCGAGAGATCAACCCATTCGATTGCAGCCCCGAACCATATTGATAGCTTCAGTCAATATGCGACAAAGAATACACCTCGAATGCTGGTCGCTATTCGCTTCTTACTGCCATGACGACTTACACCAACAATAGACTTCGACAAATTTGAATCATGACAAGACATTTTTCAACTTCAAAGAGCCCTTTCAAATACTCGCACAGTCGCATTCGTGATCATGACCCCCGGCGACCAAAATAGAGCAGTGTTGGCGTTCAAAGCGTCACTTGGTCGGTAGACAAAGAAACCACCAAAACACCAACACGGCATCACCGCGCCTCTTTGTCCCAAGACACCCAAATTCGGACTCGATCCTCTCACAATGCCGCCATCTAGCTTTCTTTGACGTCCTCGTGTTCTCTCTGTTGCAAAATGAACTACAGGAACGTACATGGGCTGAGCAAAGCCCAGACACCAGTGTCTTTGGCCTTTGTTCTGTCGAACAAGCTTATTACCATCGAAACCTCCCACTCGACTTCCCGTATCTTTTCTGCATTTTTCATTCACGAGACAAAACACACCAATTCGATACAATCTGCCCGACATGAAGCCTCGAGATATTCGCATCAAGACCATCAATGTGCATGACGAAGACGATGTGCAGGATGGCGAATGCACCATCAGGCACCGCAACATAGCCACCATTACAGCAGCACTCATGCGCGGAGATAGAGAGATCACTCTTATGAACTGGGACTTTATTCCCGATGACGTTTGGCTAGAGATACGTCGTTCCAACAAAGAACCCGACAAAGTTGAAGTCACCAAGTTTGTTGGTTTCGGCCCTGGCAACAAAGCCCGCGATGGCGATCTGGCTCGCGATGCCCAAGACGCCATAGGAGCCACGAAATGGGTGGGCCTCGATTTCAAATTCATCAAAGTTCTTGCCTCGGGCGGCCACGGATATGCCACCTTATGGGATGTCACCTTCGACGACGGATCGTGCAGAAGAGTGGTGATGAAAAGGGGTATTGGCCGTTGGTTTGATCCCCAAAAAGAATCCTCGTTTCACTTGCGGTATAACGGTTCCGAACACACAACGCAGGTCGTTGACCTACACGCCGAAGCTATGAAGATACACCAGAAGATGGCAAGGGATGATCCCTGGGCTTTCGCCAAACTCGGCACTGGTTACCGGTGGAATGCCGAGAGAATGAATTGCGTTGTCTTTGAATATTGTCCACACGGCGATTTGTACCATCTCTTGACCTCAGCCAATGAGAAAAAGATGGATTTCACAAACCGAGTCCTCTGGGGAATATGGGAATGTCGTGAGTAGTCCCATTCAACACGTTCTCTCTCATAGACTAACTCTCTTTTAGTTGTGCAAGGTGTCGCTACTATGGCGTATTCACAAGAGTTCATCAAGGATAGTACTAGCTTCGAAAAGGAGCTACAGAAAGCTCAACGAGAGGACCGCGCGTGGGAGTTCTATGACTACATCGAAGACAAGCCTATTAGCCATGAAGTCCATATGGATATGGAAGTTCTCAACAGTATGTATATACGTCTATTGGTATCACGGGTTTTGCTAATGTCTACTCAGTTCTTGTGGGTGAAAGTGGCACTCATCCCGATCAACCTATTTTCAAGGTAAACCTACACAACCCACGTTAATGATGCCACATACTGACAAGAACTTAGATACACGACCTAGGTGCCTTTAGCTGGGTTATGAACGATGTTTGGGGTAGAATGAGGGAGAACAACTACTGGGGTATGAGAATGCCTGTCAAACTACATGGCTTGACGCCGGTATGTATTTCATCTGCAAGTTCCACGATGTAACGAATCGCTAACGAGGACTAGGAGCAAATGAGCAAGGAGTGGGATTCACTTCCTATTGGCAACAGCCAAAACGAAACGATGCGTCTTTTTTCATATGATAATCTTGACTTTGGATGTGTGGTTGCCGGGCGTTTTGGAACCTGGACCAATATATTCCTCATCGGCAGAATTGTAAGTATTTCGCGCTTTCCTTGTTCAATGCCTTCTAACAGCTTGTAGATGGAGTCGGTCATCACCGGCGTGTTTCAAAGGTTTCCGTTCCAAAACGCTCCTCATCAAACCAAAGACGGTTCTTTGGCGGCGCAAACATATGGATGGCAGATGAACCAACCGGAATACTCTCTTGTCGATGCCGAATTACGCGACATTGTTTGCCAAACACTCTACGAACGACCTCAAGACCGACCCAGCGTTGTCGAACTGCTGAGGAATATTGAGGTGCGCAAGTCTCTAGGTTTCAGTGAGCCTAAGGAAGATGTCAAGAATTGGTGGGACGCTTTTGTAGGCCCTCGAGAAGAAGTGCCTTTACCTGCAGAAGATCCCAGGGCAAACGTCGGTCCTGTTCAACAGGCTGTGGCAGACAACTTGGGACCCTTGGCCATGCCGCCTCTGAGACCTCCACATCAACCACAGACTCAGGCAGAACGGCAACTAGCTGAAGCACTTGCGCAGTGGAAGGCAGCTCAAGCCGATCCAATCATAGGAGGCACCAGTTCTGCTTCCGGATCCCCGAACCTCCCTGATAATCGACCTACTGGTGGAGGGAATCAGGAAGAGGCAGGCCCCTCAAAGTACGTGATTCCACAACGCCGGGCTTCTGAGGAGGAAGACCAACCAGCCATGAATCCCCAAGCCAGACCTCAGGTTCCTCCACGACGCCCAGAAGTCCTACGCGTTCCACAGAAGATTGCTGGAACAAACAGAACCCAGACTCTCTTGCAACCAGCTGTCCCAAGAGACCAGGCCCCTGACAACGGTCTGCTACTTCCACAAAGAGCTCCTGGAGCAACTCACGCTCAACATGGTGTTCCTGAGGAAGGGTCGGGTATCGGTGGACGCTTCTCTAGGGCGCGGCCTGAGCATGGATCTGACCCAGCGGATCGGAGCACGTCGTTACGACCCGCTGGTCATTGGCGACATCACTTCGGTCCTCAACCCAGACTTTCAGGCTCAACACAATATGAGTCGTCTGCTGAGCCCATGAATTTCGATGACGAGGATAATCCGTACCGACCATTGCAACAGCCGCCGCCTCCTGTCGGTTCTCCCCATTTCCCCCCTACCCATGCTCCTCCACCCGCGTCTCGTTCTGCTCATTCGGCCGAATTCAAGACCTTAAGCATCAATCGTGCTGTCCAAAGTTCTACCAAGCAGGTGTCTCGGGCCCCTGAGAAGCCATCAAGGCACGTCAAGTTCGACCTACCTCAGAAAAACTCCAAGTCAAGCAAGATTAGCAAGCGCCCTTCAAAGGACAAGAAGCTTGAACATTGGAATTCCCCTAAGAAGTCAAAGGCTCTTGCATCGTATGTTCAGAACGCCCTGCCGGGCATGCCTGTGGCCATACGTAACTTGGTGACTCGGTCAGAGCACCTCGATGCGAGACTTAGAAGGGGTGATGTTCCTGTGTACGCATACATGAAGTGAGAATAATATTGAATGGCGTTTTGCTTGGTCAAATTTATTTCTTTGCGATTCTTTCAAAGCTGCAGCTTGAAGCGATAGAAAAAGTGGGAGTTTTGCTTGGGCTCTGGTTAGCCTTTACTGCTTGGTTACTATTATTTTGGCTTATCTTGTAGACATATGTGTGGTATATCCTTGTTCATTGAAAGCAATAGACTTTAGTATTATCATTCCTGGGTATCATTAACTCCTTATCCTATTCACTGTGATCCTCATATTAGAAATTAACCTTCAAAACTCCTTCGTCATACCGCGCAATAAAACAACATTCGATGGCCGCCCATTACGTTCAGTCGGCATCGTAGTTGGCGTAGCGGCACTCGCAAGTCCCTGAACCAGACTTGATATCACCGATACTGTCTCCCTCGCTATCCACACAATCCGGTGATCCGCTTCCAGGCATCTTGCGCTGTACGATCTCAGCATCACCTGGCCAAGATTTAAACTTGCCGGAATCATCCCCATCATCACCATCTCCACTCCTCTGCGTCCATAGCGTAGCCACAAAGAGCGTGTTATTAAACGTACACTTTGCCGCACGATTGCTCGACGAGAGCTTATCATCCGGAACGACTGTCTTATCCATTGTATAGGAAAACTGGAGTCGCTCCTTGGATGTGTCCTTGTCTATGATATTGAGGGTGAGGTTTGTAAAGGATGGTACGAAAGGATTCTCGGTGGATGAGATGTTGTATGAGGTGTCATTGTTGGGAGTGATGATCCAGAAAAACGTCGCTGAAGAGCCTGTGGTATAGGGATAGCAGCGCCATGTTGATGGGTTGGAAGTGCATTCTGTTGTGGTGTTTTGAAGATCTGCTTTAAAGGCAAATGAACCAGCTGGAAAATCAGGAGGAGGTTCTGATGTCGAAGACTCTTGGATTGAGTTTTCGTTACTGGAATTGGTTAGTTTTATCTACTCATGTCTCATTCCATGATAAGGATTTGACTTACTTGTTTTTCAAGCCTATTGCCAGCCCAACACCCAAAGCAATCGCAACAATAGCCATAGCCACCAAAGCAATCACCAGCAAGCAGCATCCTCTGCGCTTATCAATCCCACAAAGTTTTCTCTCTTTAAAACTCCCCTCATCTAGCAACTCGCGCTCTATAAATCTGCTCTTAGACTCAGTGTAGCTTGGCGGCGAGTGATACGCCATCGGCGGAGACGAGTAGACTCTTGCCCGCGGCATATAAGCTGGCGGAAGACCAGCATTGCGAAGAGCGCGACGAGGAGACTTTTTGGGGATGCGTAGAGGAGGACTTGGAGGATCGGGAGATGAAGGCGTAGAAGCGATTTCGTTCTCGTCGATGGAGGGGAGATAAGGACGAGAGATGGAGCCGAAAGAATTGGCTCTGCGACTTTGTCCTCTGATCATGGCGGTTGAGTTAATAGTTTCTGTGGCTGAAGATGAGATATCTTAAGTATAATTGAGTAAGGTAGTTGAGCTTCTTTTGTGTGGGACTGAGTTGCGGGGTGAGACCGATGACGCTGATCAGGGTCTCGAGCACCTCAGTAGCAACCAAAGATGAGAATTGATGACGATGGAATAGAATGAGAGCTTGATAAAAGACGCAATTGTCAGACTGAGGGATTCACTTTGACGGGGACAGAAGTAAAATCCATACGTTCAGCTCAACCTGATTCTATACTCGCGCAATAGAGTCCGCGAAATATATATTGACAAAGGTTCAGGCAGAGAGAACAAGAGAAGTATGGGAGAGAAAGAGAGGGAAGCCAGTTTAGTTATTATTCAGCCCGAAAAAAAGGATGTGAAACACAACATCAATTGATCCCAATAGTCTAGCTTACATACATCATCCATCCCTCAACTAGACTATCGATTCAGCTGCTCTCTTTATCTGCACTTATTTCCCTCGTGTTTTTCGCCCCCCCGCCCCGTTTAAACCGTTTTGTCCAGAAATTCAATTCAATTAAAAAGCAAAGAATTGCGGGATCGTCCTCATCCGGGGGGCGTTCCTATTCCCTAGCGTCCCCTGTGCGCCGCTAATAGTCTGCATGTTGTGGTGTGTAGTCCCGAGCTCGTGATTGGGGGCTCCCCTGGCAAAGTGGCGTTGAGCTGGGAGCTTGGCTTGGGAAATATTGGACTGGGCCTTGGTAAGGGTCGAGATCTGCGGGTGAGATGGAGAATAGCATATCTCTCCTCCTAGATCAGGGTCAAAGTGTTGGTTGATATGGAATTGTATGCAACTAAACTTAATCTTGGCTTTGACCCTTGATTCTATGCCTTGACCGCTTCTATACCTGACGTCAATATGCACTATCCATCCTATCTTCATAGATCGAACGTGTAGGTACCCAAACTTTGGATATACAACTGTCAAACACCCCCATCAGCTAGCTTCCTGGGTATTGCTCTCCCTAACCAAATCAATCAATCAAGCCTTTAGCTCCTCGTGACCCTCCTCCTGCTCCTGAGCCTCGGCTGCCTTCTCGGCGTACGTAGGAGCCTCCAATACCTCGCCCTTATCCGTCCAAACCGCTGCGAGCTCCGTCTCGATCTCATCTCGTCGCTTCTTCCACTCATCCACCTGGGCCAATCTCTCACGAAGGTCCTGCAGCTCCTTCTCGACCTGCATCTTCTCACGCTCGGTACCAATCCGCTCAAATTCCCATTTTTCATCTTGGCCGTTTTCGTCCATGCCGAGGACCAAGTTGTATGTATGGTACTTCTTGAGAGATGCTCGAGTTGAGATGGTGATGAGTGCTGTGAGGTATTAGCATAATGCATTCTGAAGTCAATGCGATAATGCGACTTACTTATTCCCCTCTCCTTGCATGTTTCGTAGAGTAAACCCTCCACATCACTGGATACGGCACTAGTGCCCTCGTCCACAATAGCATATTGAGGCTCATGATACAGCAGACGGGCGAATCCCATGCGCTGCTTCTCGCCTCCGCTGAGTACGTCCTTCCACTCCTTCCGGGTATCCCATCCACCCTCTCGGTCAGGTAGATATCCCAGTCGCGATGCTTCCAGGACGTTCTTGAGGTCATCTTCTGACTTGCGCTTCTCCTTCATGTCTACGTGTCCATCGGGGTAGATGACTTGATCACGTAGCGTTCCTGGGCTCAGGTATGGTCGTTGAGGAAGGAACATGATGCCATCTTGACCAATATCCTTAGGACGGCTCACTAATCCTCGATATACTGGCCACAATCCGGCGAGGATTCTTGAGATTGCGGTTTTACCCACGCCATTTGGTCCAGATATCTGGCAGTTGTTAGCAATCATACAAGCCATGCAAGGGACAGACCTACTAATAGATGTTCACCCCTTCGCACAATAATTGACAAGGAGTCGAGCAACTCCTCGCCTCCCTGTGGCCACAAACCGGGGGCTACAACTGGCACTTGCTCAAACCTGACTCCGTCAAATCCCTTCTGAATAGTTCCCGAGACATCAGACAACGAATAGAGTTCGTTTTGTCCACCCCGAACGTGATATGCATTGGCATGTACCCGGTGTAATGTTGAGATGAGGGTATACACACGACTGGTATAGCCTGCCAACTCTGATAGGTCCTTGATGGAGTACATCATACGGCCTCCAGCATCTGCAAGTGAGAGCATGAGTCTCTTGTTGGTGATAAATTCCTTCATGCGGTTGCGCTCTCGGCCTCCTCGAACATTATCGACCATCTCAGCTCGACCGCCAACGCCACCCCACGCCGGCAGGAAGACGGGAAGCGACGCCAGCAGATATCCGTAAGCACTCCAGCTATACTTGAGAATAAAATCCTCAAGGATGTTATAGCGAATCTTGAGCATATAGATACCTTCCATCCACGACTTTAGCGATTTGAACTCGCGGTTCAAGAACGTCTTTTCAGTCTCTGCACCACCATAGAATGCAACCTCTTCAGCATTGGCAATCAATCGAGCATGCAAGCTTCGAAAATCACCCTCCTTACGACCTTCGACTGCCTTTAGCTTGCCGAACGGTGGTGAAAGCCTTCGAAGGATGCTCGCAGTCAAGAAGTAATTGCTCATGAGACCGGTAAGAGCAAGAGGGCCTAGTGATCGGTAGAGCTGGTAATTGAAGACACAAAGATCGACAAACGGTTTGCCGAGCGACGAGTAAATGTTGGCTGCAGCAGCACAAAACAGAGTCAGATCTTGGGTGATGAATTGATCGGCACTTTGGCCAACGCCTCCATCCAGGTTGGAGAGCTTGTAATAGTTGAGGTTGTCGTTAAGATAGAGGTCGTGTATATACCGGGTGAGCCGTGTCCGGAAGGCGATAGAGACTTTAGACTCGAGGAACTTGATCATGGCGTTGGTATAAGAGGCAAAACCTCCAAGTCCGCACCACTGGTATATGTCAGCAGCCAGTTATTGATATAGAGGCTGGGTTCTTACCTTTAGAATACCCCAAAGGAAGGCTTTCCCGTTTCCAGCAACCAGGTCGCGCACAATCTCACCATCCAGGCGGGCGACAACTAGTGAGAGATATGTCCTTAGCATCAGGAAGACACCGTGACTGAGCAGCAAGCCGGCTTCTTTGCTTGACCATCTCGGGATCATAATACTCATCAAACTTAGAAACTGGTGCAGGAAGGCAATGTTAAGGCCGGGCTTCGTCTGCGCTGCTGGTACAGTACCCTCGCGCAATCCAGACACGCGAGGAGGGTTCAGGAATAGGCGCCGATGAGCATCGAATGTGAGTGGCTTGGTTGTGTTGATGACAACCTTTGATGTGCTGTCCTTGTATGGGACGTAGATAGTCCGCGAGCCATCTTTGTTGTGCAGCCATGAGTTTGTGCGCACGAGTTTGCGACCTTGCTCCCGTTCATGGCGTCGGTTCTTCCACCATCGACGTCCTCCGACTCCGCCGAGGATAATAGAGATAGCAAGGGCCAGTGTCGCGAGTAGACGAGTCGTGCGAGTTGTCCCACGCAATCTTGACTTGATTCTACCAGTCCATTTGTCGAGGAAGGCGGCCAGCTGCTCCTCAGCGGCAGTATGCCGTAATGTTGATTGCGCAGCCATGAGGGTATGGAATGATGAGGTTCGGAAATTGGTGATGACGTTTAATGTTGTATACTATTGTAGTTGGAGAAGCTTCCCCACAACAGCAACTGAGTCTCTCAGGAGCCTCAAGAACACTTCCTTTACTTGTCCATTAGGGGGGGGAGTATAATGCAGGGCGCTATGGGTGAAAGTTTCGTATGGGAATAATAAATTATGTGGTTGTCTCAATGAGAATCTTTTTGTTAGGTCAAATTGTGGTTGAGGCTGACCTCTATGTGTAGGTATATGAGCATGTGAAATACGGGTACCCGAGGCAAGTGGCACATGGGACGGCCTGCGCCTGCTCCAACCTCACCTCAGCTGCAGCCGACGGATGCGGCCAGCGGGAATGACGCCACAGCATCCAATCACATGATGGTTGAAAAGCTGGGGAAACATGGGGAGCATCTGTCTGTGGCTACCCGATGTAGTGGTCTTCTGATTGGCTTAGCTGAGCTTGAATAAGTGGATAACTTGCCAAGACCTTCTGTGCTTCGTGAAGGCTACCCTAGAGAGAATCACCCGAGTATACATTACCATGTGAAGGACTGATTATACACTACATAGCATACTGAGAGCTATAATAGTCTCTCCTGTATAACTAGCGTCACACATATATTGATGCAGTTGGTGAGCTTACGATATTGACTGTCAAAATATGCTGGTCGTAGTTTGTTTCGACGAGCTGGGTATCGTGATCCATTACCAGGGACTGGCAGACAAGCTGGCAGTTAACATGCATAGCAGTACGCGATCACTGGATTCGCAGTCATCAAGGAAGAAATCCCCGTGCATCTAACTCACCTTACAAGACCATTAAATTCACACGTAACGTAAGCCCCGGTACGAAAACCGAGCGGCGATATGCGATGGGATTGATTGATGTGATGTGAGTTACCAGGCCAGGGGTCAACACGACTCAGCATCAACACCCAATAGACGCTAGTTCAAGGGGCCAACTCACAACCACAAACTTCGAGTTCAAGGTTGAACACCGTTGCTTTTTTGTAGGCCCATTGGGAAGCCCAAGACTAATCAGCCTCACTGCTGGGCCTAGTGGATGACTTACGATTCAGTCAAAACGTGCCCAAGGAAGCCATGCTGAATTGAGCTCATGGTTAACCCTGAACAGAGCAAACAGAAGAAAACGAAAAGCATATCAACCTAATCAGCGACGCAAGGGTCCATCCAGCAGAATGGTGGCAGGCGGTCTCTCTGGCCGGCCACAGCGGGTATGTAGGTCTCTCAACTGGTCGAGGCCGACAGGCCCACGATGCATGGAGACATCACTGATCCGGGCGCCAACGCGACCAATCATGCCACCAGGGCAAGGACATCTCTCCCGGCCTTACAGGGGTGCTGCTTCTTCTATGTCTCAGTTCCCAGAGAAAGCATGGAATTGAGAAATGGAGCATCAAACAAAGATGTGCTTTTTACGGGTAATCCGAGGGCTGGGCTTTAAGACGGAGCTTTGATGGCCCCCGATTGAGTATCGGCAATGCACCTGAGGTTATCCGTATGCAACAGTGCCTTATTAGCTTGCAATACGGAGCAAAGCAGTTGAATGACATAAAATTGAAGAGCATGGGCCAAGAAATGGAGTGCTTGCTGCTAAACCCAGCAACATCCAACCTCGCCAGGATTCAACCAAGTCAAAGTCTATGGCCGTCAACAAACTCTCTGCGTTGCATGCCGTAGAAAACATGAAAGTGCGTGCATCTCGTCCCGTACGTCAGCGGACATGTAGCACGCGGGTGTGAGTGACATGGTGGCACACGATTGAAGAATACTACCTGGCCACGGGTTATGCAGTAATTAAAACAAGCAAAACTTGTTATTCCAACCACTATTGCACTATCATAAGACATTTAGAAACCTCTTATATGTTATGTACCCACTACTACGCGGTCTTTACTTACAATAAACTATCCAAAGTCTTATTTTGCCGGTATTTTTGCAGTTTTGTGGTGGCGGTAGCCTCAGGACCAGCAGGAGGCAGGGAAGAGGCTTGAAAAGCTGGGGAGAGCTTGGGGCAACGACACCATCGAAGTGAGTGGTCATAACTTTTGTGTCGTTAATGCAGTACCCTGAGACTGAGATTAAGCTCCCCTCTGTTCTGTTCCGCCTCTCTGCTGATAATCTGATCGAGAACATGGTTTAGAGAATAGTACCCCATCCCTTGTTTAGCGGGCACCAAGTCAGACCTACCTAGTAGCATGGACGGAATACGGAGTAGGTCCTCACCAGAACATCTTTAGGTTAAACTGAGGTGACAGAGACCGTCGACACACCTGCAGGACAAAGGTCTTGCAAAACTCAATTGGATAATGGAGTATTGACTCTTCATGTTCTGATCTCTCCTTTGGACTGATTCTCTTGACATAATTAAGGTAAATGTACATGTGTAAAGCAAGGACAGGGGTCTTAGGCGCCGCAACAAGCCAGGCGGGCCACGGGCGGCCATTGCCAGCCATAGGACAGGGTGGTTAAGATGAGCTTGGCGGGCACCATTATTAGCGGAGATGAGAGACAAGGGGTGCTCTACCACGCTATCGTGGAGTGAGCTGATGGTGGTAACTCACACTGTACAATCCGCCATACAAGTGGCAGAGAGGACAGTTTTATTTCACCCATACATGGACAGTATACGATACTCTCCTAGGTAGTATGCTGGATGCTCCCGGAGGGCTAATCTCGAGTCAAACTCCACTCACACTTCCTCTCTCACCCACCCCAGTCAAGCCCCGTCGAGCCCCGTCCCGTTCGGCCATTCTATCCTATCCTCTCACAGTCTCCCGCCGTCCCCAGTGACCCTGCTGCTCACTGTTTCCAGCGGATGTTCCCCCCCGGCTTCCAGCCCAGCACGTCTTTCCACTGCGCGTCCAGCCTTTCCAAATCCAATCCAATACCATCCGTTCAACTCAGCATCCTTCCTCTGTAATACCTAGGGAGAGGAGAGAGCCCCTGCTCGTACCCAGGCTTGTTCTGTTTTCCCAATTTCTTCTCTTCGTCCCAGCGCCAGCGCCCAGCCAAGCAAGACCCAGTAGCCAGTTCACGTCTTAAAGGCAATCATTTCGCTTGCGCGCCAGGTCTTTTCAGCCTCCGATCCGCCCGCCTTACAGCACCTCTCTCTCGTCTCCGTCCTCCGCCCGTCCTCCGTCCTTCCTCATCTTCACCGAGCTCCATCCCCGACCGACGCAATCCCCGATCAGGTCTCCCGTTTGCCGCTGCTGTCTCGACGATTGAGACAAACTCATTCATTCACTCTTTTAATCATTTTCGCGACTCTTTTGGTCGATTCTCAGTTTCGCTTCGTGATCGACTCTCGGTGCTGCTTCCCGACCTTTAGCCTCCCCTGCCTCGGCTCAAACGCGCTGTAATTTCCCACCGTCGCCCTTTTACTCTCTGCGCCTACAGACCCATCATCTGTTTCATCCTCGCCATACCGAACTGCTTCGTTTCTTGTCGCGACTTTGGCCTCGATAGGCCGTATTTGAAGTCTTAGGGGTGTTAGATTTAAGACTAGTTTTGTGTGGCCGTGGTCAACGACGTGAGTACCCCATATTCCTCGCGCGCCTTCGGAAGACCTTGCGCGATTGCTAGGACAGTGCAACACTGGCAAAAGGCTGTTGTCAAGTTCGCTGCGCACTGGGAATCAGCTGGACTGGGACGAGCTGTCTGCCGCATCAGGCGCCTACACTTGTTCCCCGCGCTCCTGAGGCGTCAATACCTTGTGTCAGCTACTGGCTTCACGATCGCTGCTTGTCACTCATTTTCTGCAAAAGCAGTAGCTAACCAGTCTCAGAGAATAGCAAACATGTCGGACAAGCCACAAATCTCAAACCCAACTGACGAAATCCAACCTCAGGCGACATCGACCGATGCTGAGATGTCCAAGGACAAGGATCTGTTATCACCAGAGAATGGAACAAACTCCAAGAATGGACGTGGTCATCTCCAGGTCCCCTCAAGATCATCATCACAGCGGAACCAATCGTCACCAACATCGACGGGATTGAGTGGGGCTACCGTCAGCGATCCCCGGAACAGCATCGGAAGCCGATCAAAAGACTCCAAAGGTAGTTTCCGGGCGCGACGACGGAACGGAAGCACGTCAAGCAACAGGACTGGCGGCGAAACTGAACCCACAAACACAGCTGCCAACACCCAGCCAAACTCTCCTGTTGCTCCCACCCAGAAGAAGAAGAGTCGTGGTGGCCTGTTCGCTTTTCTTGGATGTTGCGGTACACCTGAGGATCCAGCTGGCAACGGGGAGAACAACGAAAACGTTCACAAGCTAACTCAACTACCTCCGCGCCCGACATCTGCAAGATCACGAATCAGCACACCCCAGGAGCAGCCTAAGCCAGCTGCTGAGAAAGAACCTCAAGCAGCCGTACCCACATCCGATCCCAAGGACGAGCCTACTTCATCTGGCAGTACCAACGACGAAATCACATCTACTGAGCGAACAGAGAACAAGGAATCGAAGCAATCGGTTCCTCCTGCAGTCACGGTGGAGCCCCCCAAACCTACGCCTACGGAAGAGGAACCTCAAGTGGCGGATAAGACGGCCGATAACGGTGACGTGGATATGCAAGATGTTGCTGTTGAAGAGCCAGAAGAGGCACCTGTAGCCCCTGTGGCCGATGCACCAGCTCAAAGGACGATACCTCCTCCTCCCCCGCCCCCAGGCCCAGGTCCTGTGGTAGTGGCACCCAGTCAGTTCACAGACGCCGGCCCATCGGCGCCTGAGCCGCAGAAGTGGTTATTGCCTGCGATTGCACCAGAGCACAAGGGCCGGAAATGCTTGGTTCTTGATCTGGATGAGACTCTAGTCCACAGCTCTTTCAAGGTATGTTTTGGCTCAATCACACCATTGGGTATGCGCTAATTAGCCCAGATACTACATCAGGCCGACTTCACGATCCCTGTCGAAATTGAGGGTAATTACCACAATGTGTACGTGATCAAGCGACCTGGCGTCGACGAGTTCATGAAGCGTGTTGGCGAACTCTACGAGGTTGTAGTCTTCACAGCATCTGTTTCTAAGGTGAGTCCTGCTCTATCATGATTGACCAATGAGTAAACTAACGACAAATAGTATGGAGATCCGCTACTGGACCAGCTCGATATTCACAAGGTCGTCCATCATCGACTGTTCCGTGAGAGCTGCTACAACCACCAAGGAAACTACGTCAAGGACTTGTCTCAAGTTGGCCGAGACCTGAAGGACACCATCATCATTGATAATTCGCCTACCTCATACATCTTCCACCCTCAGCACGCCGTCCCCATTAGCAGTTGGTTTTCTGATGCCCATGACAACGAGCTACTAGACCTTATACCGGTTCTCGAAGACCTGGCAGGGCCTAATGTGGCCGACGTCAGCCTTGTCCTCGATGTCACTCTCTGAAGCATGACTGTTTCTTCACTATAATTCTCTTTGTCAAAACACTTTTCAACGATTCGAACTACAACCCTTGATCTGCAGAGTTGCCATCATAGCGGAAGGCGTTTGGTTGAGAGCTTTCGTTTCCTGGTGTAGATGTACTATTGTCTAATCATACATAATTGAGCGGTTGGAACGAAACGGACCTCACCAACATGCTCAAACTTCCTTTATACAAAAGATACCTGGCGGTTCTTGGTCGGCATCAGCACGGAGGCCTTTTGAAGCAGGCATTGCCATTACATCTCACAGATTCGAAGCAAAAAGATGGGTCAGCATCAGGAAGAAAAAGCACGGGACGCACAGGCTCTCCATCTCGGGAACGAAGATGCGGTGATGGGTAGGGTGCCGTGTGCAATTAACGCTGGGCTGAAGAGATAGAGGCAGGCTATGAAGTGGAATTCACGCCTGTCAAACCATCTCGAGGGGATAAAAGAGCTGGAGGAGGAATGAGCAACTGTACGGATGACGCGCCAGCGAAGCGCGGCTGTTTTATTTCTTTCTGTTTCTTCTTCGATTCCCTTTGTCTCATGGTTTTCGTCTGTGTTACTGCTTCTCTTTTGATTATACACCATCTGATACATTCATGGCGAGTCTGCGAGCGGACTCGGAAGCGAGCAAGAGAGCGTTTGTTGTTGATATCCAATCCGCCTGACGATAGGATCAACAGGTGTAGAGGCTACAGCCATCTCTCCCATACATAGTCTCACTAAATTGTAAAATCCTTCTTAAAATGATGAGCTTCTTAATCTACCTAATTATTGAATCACATGTTTTCCTTGAGAGCTTGACCTGAATTGGCAAACTATCGCATGTCGCTAGTTGATGGTAGTGGAGCTGAGCTGGTGGCTGGTGTGGAGAGCTGGCAGCTTGGAGCTCAGACGCCACCGGAAAATCATAGCACCGCCTCCCTTCTTTCTGGTGAAGGTGGCCTCAACTCCCTGACGGGGCCCCCATTTACGGGGGAGAGAGCACAACACCCATTAATTTAGTACCGTACTCCCGTCTCGATCCTTAGTTTCCATCAACGCCATTATCCTCTCCTTTTCTTCTTTCGCGCCTCTTGGAATCCTGCAGTGATTCCTTTGTCGACTCTCCTTCTCTAAAGGTCCCAACGGTTTAATTCTTTCACAATGGTACGCTGCACTCCTACGAATGTCGAGCTGAGTCGATCAATTCGCGATTCAATGCGGAGCTAGTGTCGCATTGCGACTGAGCTCTCTCTGATCTTGAATCTGATTACATCCTCAGCTCTGTCAATGGACCTCAATTTGCTAACATGACACCTCTCTTCTAGTCTTCTCCTCGTCCCTCTTCCCCCGACAACGGTGGCGCTGCTGCCAGCGGTGCCAACATCGGCCGACCTTCATCCCCTGCTATCCCTGGTGGTCCCCGTACTGCCATCCGACGACGCGCTGCTGCCGACCAGAAGGAGAAGATTGCCAATGCTCGACCAAGCAGCACTCGCGCCGCTGGCGCCGGTGGTTCCAGCAGCACCATGCTGCGTACGTTGCCTCCCCCCTTTTGTCTCATGATATCTGGGACAATCTGATGCCATTGGACAAATATACTGACAAACTCTATAGGACTTTACACCGATGAGTCGCCCGGCCTGAAGGTCGACCCCGTTGTCGTTCTTGTTCTGTCTCTCGTCTTTATCTTCAGCGTTGTCGCCCTTCACAGTACGTCCCGCCTACCCCCCTCGTATCCTGCTCCACGTAGCATTCTAACTTTGTGTCCAGTTATTGCCAAGATCACCCGAAAGTTCTCTAGCTAAACGGCCGAGATGTAAGAAGAGGGGAAACTCAAAGAGAGGGGAAGTTCAGGGCGCTTTTTATCACAACGTGGCGCAGGCCTTGTACGCATCAGTGATGTGATGCGCCATCTACAATGGGGTTAATACGGCCACACCGGAATTTTTGTTTGTTGTATTGCGGTTTATGAGGGGAGCCTTTGTATTATATCACGGGAAAAGGGTCCAAACCGGCAATCTGGACTTTGACTGTTTTGACGCACAAACATTGTGGAAGAGTTCTTGTGTTAAGTGACTGTGATACGTGTAGAATGGGTGTAGTACCTTAAACTGTGTTCCGTTGCCAGTTTCTGCTACCTGGGACTTCTCAAGGTACTCAATGGAGTTAATCACAGCAGTCCACTCATCCCCATTGTGGTTTATGCCACTGCTCACACAGCGATAGTTGCTTGTTTACTCTCACTATGAATTGTTTGAACGTTTGCAAGACCGTCTCGGATAGGGGTAACAGTTCCAATACTAGAACTGAACACGTCTAGGTCTGGAAGTACCAAGTCACGCGGCGGAAGAGAAACTTGAAAGGCCTACCTAGGTTAGGTAGTTCATATATAGATCGGATTAGTTTACACAAAGCATCTAACTTTATATACAAGTTAACGTAAATACAAGTGTTCTATAACAAAAGTTGAGTTGTGGAGATCTGAAAATGGCCTAAGTTTATTATAGAGATTTTCTTGATTTTATTAAACATAGAAGCGAACTTAACAAATATCATAAGACAAAACACAATGCGTTTTCTGAGTACCTAAGCTATGGTTTGCTGTCAGGTAGCGCTATACACTCATACAATGTTCAGGCATCCATAAATGTGATGGTATCACAAATATCCCTCCATGCTTGTATCTATCGTCATTGGATACATACTCTCTCTGTATCCAGGCTCAGTCGCTTCGTAGAAAAGGGGGTATTTACTATCTGAAATCTCAAGAACCCCTCCGTGAACCTGAAGTAATGTTAGCATGTAAATAGTTATAGCTCTTCAGGTCAACTTACATTTATAAGCAAGAAATAAAGGCAACGTCCTTTCCCAATCCTATACCAAAGGCGGAATCCCTCAAGAAGGTATCGGTGACATGAGTTATTCACTCGTAGAGTGCTAAGTTTCCACCTTGGTTGGAAAGGCCCATCTCACGGACGACTCGAAGAACACGGGTGTTGGTGATATCAATGCGATCACCAATTTCAAGGTTAATAGTGATAAAGCGATCCATCTTTCCGTTGATCTCGGACAAGAGTCTGCACATGGTATCAAGGCGCTCAAGAACCGGGCCCAAGTTTGACTCTGGGGAAGATAGCTGAGGAACAGCTACTCTTGGAGCCGGAGTCATGGCTGGGGCGGCAGCAGGACGCTGGATTGCGGCTCTAGCAGAAGGGTTGGGGTTCGCATTGCCACCTCCTACTGCCCCCTTGGCCTCGGTCACAAGCTGACTCCAGTTGGTAACCTTGGCTTGGTGAGTAAAGGTACAAACACTCGGGATAAAATGGAACTTACAGGTTGGTTGTTCTGCATGCTAAGTGCGGCCCGCTGAAGGCTTTGTCCGATCGCAACAGCATTAGGAGGAAGCTATCAAGTCAGAGCGAGCTTCATAAGAACAGAATTTGACTTACCTTATCACACTTTCGCCCAACACGGGCACACTCGTAGCAAGCTGAGGTATTGTTTGCTAGTGAAGAAGGTTAGATCAAGCACTAGAATGGATAAGGGCTACAAACCAGCCTGAGATCGGCAGAAGCACTCAGATCCGTTGTCTATCATATTCTTGGTGCAGCGTGCACAAGGCGTCACGCGAGATTCACCCTGGATAGGGTTGCGTCTGGAACGCTTTGCTGGATAGCCGACCATATCACCACTGCCTGAGTCGTGACCGTCATGATAGTCACCGTCTTCATCCTCAGGGGGTGCGCCACAGAAGTCGTACTTTTGATAGAGTGGTAAGTTAGCTGTAGGTGAATAGATCGTGTGTTGAGAGGAATCTTACGTGTTTGTTGGCCCTGTCTCGCTTTGCACTACGAACGGGCAGGGAAGGGCTCTGGCGTTCACCAGACATCTTGAAGACTCGACGAGCTCGAGTAGTGATGGCTGGGAAAGGGGTAGTGAACTTGATATCTTTGTGAATGGGAGACCTCGATGCGATGAGAGGTGCTAGGTATGAAGTTATTCACCAAGGAGGGAGGAAGAAAGGAAGCACCTAAGGCCTGCAGAGTATTTATTTTCTCTGATTCACTGACTACTTAGTCAGGTGCCTATCAGTGCCGCGAAGTTAATGGATTACCATGGTTCCACTATGGGTGGGAGTTTTGTATTCTGCCACTTGGTGCCGGCTGGCAAGTAAATAAAAGATCTACTTAAATGAAATAGCAGTGAGTATACTACGAAACCTTCATGATGACTTCGAGAAGAAACTAATATAAGAGCAAGACTATATAAGTTCTACTTCTGGCATATAGAGACGTCAGACTCAGAGTGTTATCGAATATGTGCACTCATATAAACTGTTAGGTATAGAAGAACAGAATCAGAATAAGGATCGATATGGAAGTGTGTACACTAATACATTACCGGACAGGCCCTTAATTTCCTATCAAAAGTGGACAGTCTTTCGTCTAAGTTTCAAGTACTCTAGCCATCATTTCCCTAAACTGCCCTTTTACATCCCATAGTCGGTTCGAGATGTGGTTGGCAATATTCGTGCTACCTTGCGCTCGAACAGAGAAGCGATATCATTGTCCCTCTGTTTTCGGCTCGACAGTGTCATCAGAAGATGTTATTACCTCAACCAAGATCCGTACCGCCTCAGTACATTCTTTCAAATTGTCGTTCGCTTTTTTCATCTCCTTAATAAGTTCACCCGCCTGTTCTTGCTGTTTAACCAAGTTCGCATCCGTTTACGTGTGCCCTTTGATGAGTTAATTCATTTGTTCCTGCTGTTTGGTCGAAGAGTCCTCTATGGCCTTTAACAGCTTGATCAAAGTTTTGTCTAGTCCCTTTGGTTCCTTCACCAAATATTCAGTCATCGTCGTTTGCTCCTTGGCCGCAGTATGGGACCTCTTGGTTCTCTTGTTAACGACCGAATTGTTGGTTTCGGAGAGCTCAATGTTGGTGATAAGAGAATCGGCTCTACGCTTCGGGCGTGTTGAGGTCTAGTCATTGCTCGCTGTGGGAGTGACAGTTGGATCTGGGTCTGGATTTGGATTGTTGTCCTTCTTAAGGGCAAGCTTGCACTTCTCGGCCGCCTCCTTCCAGTTGCGAAGCTATTCAACAAGTGTCAGTATTACTTCGCCTGGAAACAGGATATGGCATCTAGTACCGTGGTAACTTACTGGCTGGCTATGGATTATATGCTGAATGGCCTTCTCCTGGAGTTAGCGAGCAGCCTCCCTACACTCATCACTCAATTTCTGAATAGGGGAGAGTGTCAGTAACAGAAGTATATCAATAATAATAAACAAGTACTTACTTGCTGATATCCTTGTCTCTTACTTCTACAGTTGAAGCAAGAACGGAAATCGCGAGCTTGATGTGTCAGTTCTTTCAATCTCTTCTCATAAAATTTGCATCGACAGTACAGTGGTTCGGGTTCTTGTCATTCTTGTCCTTCCAGTCATAGCAAAGAAGACTTAGACATCGTCTTATCATTGTCCCAACGCAGTGGCGGCATGTAGTGGATAGGGGCTCTCCTTTGACATCTCCTCTGGGTTCCTCCTGCTCTTCCGCCTGGTCTTCTTATAGCACATAATCTGTGTCGTGTTCTGATTCACGCTGGAGTTCACATGGATGCTTGGACCATTCTCTTCAGAGCCAGAATCTAAGTTGATAATCTCGGGCATTTTCCTCAATGGTTTAAGGGGTGATGACGGGTATGGGGGCTCGAGAAAGTCAGTTGTTGACAACGGAGAGAAAACTAGGCTGAGGAGTTAGGTGAGGAGTACGGAGTAAGGATATAAGCATTACGGATACCGGGATTCGAGTTAATGGTCCTGTTCTGAAGACTTGTAGATACAAACAGAGGTGGTGGGTACATGTTGGCTCGTTGTTTGTGTGATTCATGCACAGCAAGCCAATGACTATCTGCATGTTAATATGTTAACATGGCGACCTGCAGAGATTGGCGATTGCTTCACAAAGAGTAAGTAATATATGTTACATGCTGGCAGGGGTTTCGGCGTGGACATGGCCAGTAAACGAGGACTTAATTGAGAAAAGTAATTCGTCAGTGTCGAGAGAGAAAAAAACGGATTTCAATGTTTGGTTCTGGATCGGCCTTGCAGCCAGAGACAATGACTATGCCCCGGGCAATGCAGACAGGCGATGAGTGCAAGGATGAGTGGCAGAACTTTGCCTCCCACTAATAGTGAGTAGTAGATTACAAGATTCAGTCAAGGGCAGTTCATCAATCTCACGAAAGCACAACTGACTTTACTGTTTTATTCTGGACCGGTCTTACAGTAACTACACGCAAACTTGCAATCTTTCATCCCATCATAGCAGATATCAAAGACAACTAAGAAATCCTTCCACCAATATCAGCTGCTCAGACTATTGGCAATCAAGCCGATGTGATGAGCCGCGAGGTAGATGGAGAATGGGCCTGCTCCGGAGTCGAGGCGATACTGGGAACTGGGGCAGGCTCAGGCACAGCCCAAGCAAGCATTGACATGACAACCTCAGGCGCCGCTGCGATAATAGGAGCCGGGGCCGTGATGGGAGCGCGGACTGTGTAAGGAGCCGGAGCAGTTCTCGGCACAAACACGGAGCGGGAGGCTTGGAAGGTGATTGACTGGGCCGAAGATGTGCTAGGGGGGACAGCGTAACTCGGGATGGAGGCGGTACCGGGAATAGAGGCAGTCTTTGGTACAGATGAAGATACCGCAGGGTTAGAAGACATCTTAGGAGCAGCTTGAGCGATCGGAGCAGCTGAGATTCTTGTGGATGGCTTAACTTGAGCGGGCTTATGAGTGATCTCAGGAATAATAGGGGTAGACTGCACGGGAGCGGTCTTCTTGGGAGCAGACTTTGGCTGAGCTTGAGCTTGGGTCCGGGGCTTAGGCTCAACCTTTGCCTGTGCTTTCTTAGGTTGAGTCTTTGGTTCAACCTTGGTCTCAATCTTAGATTCAAGCTTGTGCTCGACCTCGGGTTGAGCCTCCTTGGGTTGCGCTTTCTTCGGCTGAGTCCTGGCCTCAAATTTAGGCTGTGTCTTTGGCTTTGTTTCCTTGGGCTGAGGCTTTGGTTGAATGTTCTCAGGCTGAGCCTTGGTTTCAACCTTGGACTCGATCTTCCGTTCAATCTTAGGAGTAACCTTGGGCTCAACTCTGGATTCAATTTTGCGTTCAGTCTGGGGCGTAGGCTTCGACTCAGTCCTTGGCACAGCTTTGGTCTCGATCTTTGGCTGCTCCTTGACTTCTTTGACGGGTTCGACGACAGTCTCCGGCTCATCTTCCACGGTGGGAGGAGGCACCGCTGGCTTTTTGGCGGGTGTCACATTCGGCTTGGGCTTATATTCAATCTTGGGCTCCTCCACTGGCAGAGCCGGGGATTCGGGTGCATCTTCCACTGTTGGAGGTGGAATGATAGTCTGCTTGACAGGCTCGCTCTTTGACTTGATGGGCTCTTCAGCCTTGGCCTCGATCTTAGGCTCTGGCTTCGGTGCAATCTTCTCCTCGGCCTTGGACGTGGGTTTGGACTCCGACTCGATCTTGGGTTCGATCTTTCGTTCAAACTGGGGCGTAGGCTTGGGGACGGCCTTTGGTTCAGCCTTGGCAATAGGCTTCAGCTTCTCTTCAGGTTTCTTCACTGGAAGAACCGGGGATTCTGGTTCGTCGACTACAGCTTCCACAGTAGGAGGCGGCGGCAAGGGTCGACTCGCTGACTTGGCTGTAGGTTCAGATACGGGCTGTTTCTCAACCTTCTTCTCGGCGTCTTCTTGTTTCTTGACGGGTTCGGGCTGCTTTCCAAGTTTCTTCTCCGCCATGTTGAGCTCCTCTTCCATCTTAGGCTCATCACGTACGGGCGAGGGCAGAACTTCAGACTCAATGGGTTTCGCGGGCTCGACTTGCTGGGGAGAATCGACTGTCTTGATAGGTTCGGTTGGCTTGACAGGCTCAGCTGGCTTAATAGGTTCGACTGTCCTGGCAGGCTCAAGCGGCTTGAAGTGCTCGAGAGCTGGCTCAGAATTGGCCGAAAAGAGAGGTGGGGGAGAAAGCACTTCAGGCCCCATCTCAGGCTCAGTATCAAATCTTGGTGCAAAAGGTCGCGACTGGTCCTTCGGGGGAGGCTGAGGCACATCGCCATCCTCCCTTGTAGTCATACGTGAGATTGTTGAGTATCGAGAAGATGTTGAAGCTCGGGACCCCTCGAAAGAATCCTTGGGGAATGTCGATTCAGTAGGAGTAGTTGCCTCGGTGTCCTCGCTGTTTGTACGTTTGAAGATTCGGCTGATACGTTTGGCAGCCGACTTGGCCGTAGGCCTACGCTTGAGGGATCGAATTGAGCCAGGCATGTTGGAATGTATGAATGACGGTGTTGGTGAGTTGAGAGGGGATGAGGTTTGTCACTGTAACTTGACCAAGGCTCGGCAAAGAGATATCCTGCACAGCGGGAGATTTAGGGTCGTATCGACAAGGATGGATAGAGTATATCCGGCTGTAGTGAGAGTTGACAAAGACACTCCGTGAAGGGAGGTCGAGGTCGTACTCGAGTAAGATGGAGCTCTGAGAGCTCGTTGTAAGTGGGATGGTCAAGAGGAGTACAAGAGCGGAGCAACAGATGCCAAAACCAGAGAAAACCAAAACAAATGAATAAAGTCTCGGGATCAGTCGTGGTATTTATAACTCGTGTTTATACAGCACAACAATGTACATTCCTGTCGGACGGCAACTAGGGACATGCCGCCCCGTGGGGCCGCCCCCGAGATCGTAGATGGATGATCCATGTCGACAGCTGCACGAAAAGGCCAAGATCCCTCTCAGAAGCTGCACGACATCAGAGCTGAATGGCTTTGTTCCACCTGAACCGCAAATCTATTGGTCCTCGGTGCATCGGGAGACGTAATACCGGATGCAGAAAGCTGGAGCCCTTTTTGCCGGTGTGTTATGGGATGACACGAGAGGGGACCTCTTGTAGCCGCAGCTCAGCTGAGATCGTCCTTGTTTTGTTTTTGTTTGTGCCATTGTTAAACATTCTGTTGCAAGGTATATCGTGGATCCGGACGCCCGCTCCGGTTGAAGTCGGGAGTGAGATACCCGGGGCCGGCCGGATCGGGCCCGGAGTTAGATGTAAGAGCCGCAAAAAGAAAAGTGCCTCCTCAGCTTATGTCTTAGACTCGTCAACAAAACAAACACTTGTTGTCCACATCTTTAAAGAAATGTTCTCTTGGATTGGAGATCTGTCGTTGGAAAATAACTCAATCGACCGATCTGAGATGCTTGAACAAAAGAAACTTGACTGCATGGTCTAGATCTGGTGAGACGGGCGGAGTGCTCCGTTATGATGCAGAGAAGATGATGCCTTGTGTGTTTCAAAACTGAGTCTGCATAATGCAGGTTTTGCATTTCAACTGATAAGCCAGGTTATGCAATGTTTACTCTTCTCGGTATCGACAACTATCAACCACGAGATATTCTGTCCCATCACTAGTCTTTAAACTCCTCAATTCATCAGCAGATATGTTTCCTTGGCGTCAAATTGCAAATGAATCGGTTGACTCCCTTTAAGCTCCCAAGTCAGGCTCATCCTTGGGTTTCTTCTGGTAAGATCGGAGCTGAACGGACCAAGATACAAAACTGCAAGGATACCCCTAGAAGCTACGACATACATTGCACAGGAGACATCAGTCAATTCACTTATTGGTCGAGATATGATAGGCTGAATATGCTTTGTTATGTATGCTTGGAAGAATATCGACACTTAATGAAGGTATGTACAGGTATCACGTCTCCACGCCATCGCTATGCAATATGTAAAATTTACTGGTTCCAGTTGTTGAACTTCCACTTGACCTAAACATAATAGTTAGCAAGTGATCAAAAGCAGTACCAAGGCTCAACTTACGTAGCTGGGGTTGATCTTTTGAATGTCAGGGACACCAAGGTTACCAGCGTCAATAGCAATCTCGTGCTTGAGCAGGTCGATGACCTTCTTGACACCCTCAACACCAAAGACGTTGGCGTACATGAAAGGACGACCAAGACCAACAGCCTTTACACCGAGAGACAGGAGCTTGAGGACATCAGCGCCGTAGCGAACACCACCGTCAGCGTAGACCTCGATCTTCTTGAAGACCTCAGGGGCCTCCTCGTGGATCTCGAGAGCGACCTCAAGACCAGAGGGGCTGCCGTCGAGCTGGCGACCACCGTGGTTGGAGAGGATGATAGCAGGGGCACCGTGCTGGACGGCAAGCTTGGCGTCCGCAGCGGAGCCAATACCCTTGATGATGACGGGGAGCTTGGTCATCTTCTGGAGCTTCTTGTAGTAGTCCCAGGTGATGTAGGAGTAGTCGGAGTCACTGATAACATGTTAGTCAGGCGTCCATATTAATCGGAGATATGTTACATACGCAGAGCCAACGCCGAAACGAGCAGCACGGTGTCGGTTGCCATCGGCGGCGGAGTCGACGGTGAAGATGATGGCGGCAGCGCCAGCCTTCTCGGAGCGGTCGAGGAGCTCCTGGGTCTCGGTGTCGTTGGAGGACAGGTAGAGCTGCTGGAAGACAACCTGGCCCTCGGCCTTAGCCTTGGCAATCTCCTCGATGGTGAGAGAGGCGTAAAGAGCGGGCATGTACAGGATGTCACCCTCGGCGGCACCCTTCACAAAGTTGATCTCGGCATCGGGGTGAGCGTTGCCACCCTTGGCGCAGGGGCTGATGAAGAAAGGAGCCGAGAAGTTGTGGCCCAAGATGGTGGTGCTGCATAAATTGTTAGAACATATAGTTGGTGACACTTGACAAGTAACCTACGGCAGAGTGCTCTCAACGTTGGTGATGTCGACCATGGTACGGGGCTTGAAGCGATAGCGCTGGAAGACCTCAAGGTTGTTGCGGTATGACCACTCGCCGGCAGCACCGTTACGGTAGTAGGTGTAGTTCTCGATGGGGAGGTAGTTCTGAGCAGCCCACTCAAAGTCGGGAAGGCCGACCATCTGCTCAAGCTTGGGGAGCTTGCCAGTTGCGAGGTCGCCCAGGACGAGCTCAAGACCGGTGTCGGGCTGCTCGAGGAAAGGACGGGCAGCCATGGCCCCCGAGACGAGGGCGCTGGCAAGGAGTTGGCTACGCATAGTGAGTTCTAAGGAATGAATGTGGTGTATAGAAAAAAGAGTGAATATAGTGGGAGAAGGGGTATCTTTGTTGGATCTAAGGAAAAGGAAGTAGTGACCAGAGGGCGAGGCGGCTCTTTTAAACTTCAGTGTGATTGCCAGGCCATCTTGATTTAAGGCCCATAACTAGCACGAATACTACCGTACAGAAACATGACCTACTACAACGGGATTTCCAAGGATAAGGGTCTTGGACGAGTTCCCTGTCTTGGAGCCAAGGATGGAAATACGCTCCGTCTGGTCTGTGTCTGTGTCTGTTTAGACTTTGCCGGGAGGCTTGACTCGTTGCACTAACACTACCTAACACTAACACCAGCACCAATGACATCTATACGTAATGCGATGCAACGGCAGACATCGGCGTGCCGCCGTCTTGGGTCCACTGCCGAAATTGCGCTTGTTGCACCTTTCACTTTATCTGATCCGTTTTATGTGACAGGTGTGGATGCCTTGAATGGGGGCTTGCTTAGATAGGTATGTGATAATGCAGGATCACGCCGAAGCTGAGGGATATTACTGTGGAAGGAACAACAATTGTTTAATCCATCATAGACTACATTCCTGCAAAGTCTTGTGGTGCTATGTCTTGAATGTCCAACAGCTTGGCACGATACTGTATAGACTCATTACTCCGATACGCTTGTGGATATACTTTCCGTCATTCAATATCAATAATTGGCCTCTTGTGAACCAGGAACTGATTTACACTAAATCTAAGCTCTTGGCAAATAACAGCGGCTTAAAAGATCCACAAAGTGTATCGAATTTCTTGAGTGTATACAGTAGTTCGGTTTGCACGGCCACATGTACACGCACTCGAGACTTGGCACTTAACACACCGGTGAAGAGTTCGTCCGCTATCGCAATGGCAACACTGGAGACTATGGAGAAGCAGGGCTGGCCATGGTCGGGCTGATATCGGCAGCTCTCTTGGCGGCATGATCCATGTATGTATATGTGCATCCAGATCCCATAGTCTCGAAGGCGTTGAGTTTAAAACGCGGGTTACCGTTACTAGATCGGGTATCGTCACCCAAGCTGATCTTGGCCTTGATTCTTGATGAGCTGTGTTTCCTTGCTTCGCATGAACAAAACAGTGCTTCACCCCTTGCGTTTTGATCCTAGGAATTTGTTTGACCATAGTTTAAGCTTAGAATCGTCACGCCAGAGTTAGTATTTAGTGCAACGACTATGACGGATCTTGGTAACGCGCGGTAACAAGGGTTATGAGTCTAGCGTGAGTTTGTCTCTGATCACTAATGCTCACATAACCAGGCATGACTGATATGAGGCAACCCACTGTTACACATAAGGTACCCGGCCTAGATTTCCGGATCCTACCGTTCAGACGAAAAATCTGCTGTTTCACGTCATGAAGAGGGCATGAGACTGAACAATCTCTCTCAGCTCAGGATCGGATGGGGTCGTGGGTCTTGTCGCTGGGATGAATGTCACCTTGCCAAGCTTCTTCCACTATCCCACTCGGCTGCCCGACCCTGATTTTGTAAGCTGGAGTACGTGCGTTTAGAGTTTTACCGTTGCAACTAGTTTAGTTATGTCATGTTAAGACACGAACATGACGTTGCTCCTGAGGCGCAGACAAGGACAATGAGAAGTTTTAGGTTTAATGTACAAAGTCCTTTGGTCACATTTCACCCAAGCCTCGCAAGATCGCCTTCTAGAAATGTTCTCAAGCAGGGGACAGACCAAGCCATCCGGATGCGCCGCTGGAGTGCCATATCGCGATAGCATGGGGTGGGCACTAGTGGATACTTCCATCAATGTCCCCTTCATCTCGGCAAGTTTTCCTTGAAGAGGCTTCCTCGGCCAGATCCTGTCGGCCAGGTTTCCTCGGTCAATTTTTTCCACTGCCGCAAGGTAATTAGTTACGGTTTGCCTTAGTTAGGTGAGTCTTCTAAGTGCCGGGTTCTCGCTTAAGGAATCGTCCCGCCCGCCTGGAGATGAAACTATGGCGCCGGAAGATCCTGCTGTAACAAAAGCCCCCCACGTAATCTCTGGGCAATTCGATAGATCAGGGGATCTGTCGCTCGCCTTATCAATCTCTACTGATCTGATCGTGATTGTGATTTTCTAGCTCCACGCAATTCTTCCGTCAAAAGCAAACATAGCAAGAAAAAATCTCAGGTGCTGTTTATCTTACCACAAGAGGTCTTCATTAGATAGTAAATTAATAGCCCCGCCCGACTTGATGATGATTAGGTAGTTTAGACAGTGCAATAAAGTCATACGATCATGATTGTACACCGAGCTGTATGCATCGTGCTCCTGTAGGATGTAGGATTCGATTATCTTTGCCGAACAGTTTTCTTTTTCTCGTACGAGTGCAATAGCTGGAGAATGATCTGAATAGAAAATTCACGATGAGGTAGGGAATGATAGTAGGGAATTTGACAACTTTATTGCAATACCAGTGTGAATTATAATAAAATCCCAAGTGTCTTCAAACTGCATGCATGCCTATCTGTCGAACTAACCTGAGTAGTAGCTTAGAGTAGTCCGCATGCTTTCACACTCGAAGGACAGAATCGGCCCTGTAGAGCCGCTGGGATTTTCCAGGATGAAACAGAGAGGTATGCAGCAATACAGCAGTAGTAAATAACAAAAGCATTAGCTTCACCTTCCTGCTACCATTTGAAAACGAATTAAGCTTGTTTGTTTCTATAGGGTGGGTGACAACGCTCGGACGTGGGATCACGTCGCGAAACTTCACTACACGTAGAACGCCGCGCCAAAAGGCAAACCTAAATAGATTGGGACATAAAATCCTGCCATACTTACCGAATGAAATTACATCAGAAAGCGTCAGTTTATAAAACGGTGCAGCTTGTTGCTCACCACAGTACTTACTTTCCTTAGGTGTTACAAAGCGGGAGCAGCCGACGGGCCGGCCCCACAACCTTATGCTTAAAGCAGCAAGAAATCATTTTCGACCTTCAAAAAGATATCACGACAACAACTATCACGATTAATTATACTGCCAATTATTTGTGGAATTAAGCAAAAGTAAACGTCACCTGCAGGATTCGAACCTACGCGTGCGAACACAATGCCTATCAAGATATCCGGAGATAGCAGGGCATCGCCTTAACCACTCGGCCAAAGTGACTACTTGATTTGATAATAGCCCTCTTCGGTTTGAGTGCTATATAGTTGCGCTGAACGGATAAGTGCCTTATTGCTACTTTCTCTCTTGATTCCTTGCCGCATAAATTCCATGACCTGAGCATACGTGGCAAAGGCAAAGGCAAAGGCA